>PVJL010006377.1:0-92877 GCA_004026885.1 Lyroderma lyra | reverse complement strand
TGTGTGCTTGTGTGTGTGTGTTTGTGTGTGTCTGTGTGTGTCTGTGTGTGTGCGCATGTGTTTGTGTGTGTCTGTGTGTGTGTGTGAGATGTATTGCAGAGTGAGATTTTTCTGTGATTGTTATCTTCACCAGAGTCAGATGATTCTCAAAGGAAATGGAAATGCATGATGGTCAGAATTAATAGGTGTTTACCATAGGTAATGACATTTTAAAATTTAGTTTCTGGAGCTTATTCACCAGTACAATCCATTCACTTCTCAAGGAATAAACCAAGATTGGTTTATTCTATTCTATTGAGGGTCACTGGAGGAAAAATGAAATCAAAGTTTACGTAAATAAAAAATCATTTTGATATTTTAAGGATGTGACATACAAAGCATTCTATTAATCTACTTTTAAGATTCACCTGAAGCATAAAAATTCAGTAAATAATAAAAACATACTGTATTTCCTCATATAGCTCATTGCAGAGCTTGGCCCAGGTTATGTTTGAAAGAACTTACCAAACTCCACAGGCATACTCAAATCAGGCTCGTATTTAAAGGCAGAGGATGTGGTCCAGCCCAGGAAAGAAATAGCAGGTGGGCATTCTGAGGGACAGCCCACATGCAAGCTCCCATGGGCACTTAATACACAGGATTATTCTCAGTCTCATAGCTACAACCACCAAGATCTGACTTCTAGGACTGCAAATAGAAACTTTCAGGAAGGCCCTTTAAAGTATAAAGTTATTTTTGCCAAATCAGTTAGGCCAGTTGCCAACCTTCAGTAAAACTACACATTGGATCACGGCGGGCAATGTGGGGACATTGGGATCTTGAACAAGCACATTATAAATCCCACTGCCTTTAGCCAGGAGTCAAAAACCAGATATCTAGTTGTGTTTAGTCCAGCTATGAAAACTCTATCTGCACATTCATTCAGGAAAGAATACCCTCCCTTTTTGGACTAGTATTAACAATGTATTTCTCCAATTTGAATCATTTTATTTTCTAGAACAACACTGGAAATATAATGTATAATGTGAGCTGTATGTGTAATTTTTAAATTTACTGATAATCATAGTAATGATAGAAACAGGTAAAATTAATTTTAGTAATAATATACATTTTATTTAACCCAAAATATACAAAATATTATCATTTCCACAAATTGAGATATTTCACATTCCCTTTTTTTTTTTTGGTACTCTGAAATCTAGTGTGTATCTTATACTTAAAATATACCTTAACTTGGACTAGTTACATTTGAAGTGTTCAGTAGTCACATATGAGTGTGGGGCTACCATACTGAATAGCCAGCTTTAGCCTGAGAACATAATTGGTATTAGTTAGAAAATGTATTTTGGATTCAGTGCAAAATTAAAAACTTAGCACTTTTTTTTGTCAATGGTCCTTACTCATTTTTTTAATATTTAACATTTTTATTTTATTTTTTTAACTTTCATTAAATTAATTGGGGTGACATTAGTTAATACAATCATATAGGTTTCAATTGAACAATTCTATGATACGTGTTCAGTATATTGCATTGTGTGTTCATCACCTAGAATCAGTTCTTCCATCCCTATATATTTGATACCCTTTAAGCTTTTTTACCACTCCTCTCCCCCACTTACTTTCTAGTAACCACTAAACTGTTGTATCTCTTTATGATTTGTTTGTTTGTTTGTTTGTCTTATTTGTTGCTTTCAGTTTTAAATCTCACATACGAGTGAAATCATATGATTCTCAACTTTTTCTGTATGACTTATTTTGCTTCGCATGATGATCTCAGGATCCATCCATGTTACCACAAATGGCAGTATTTCATCTGTTCATATGGCTGAGTAATATTCCATTGTATGTATGTACCACATCTTTTTTATCATCTTTTGAAGGACACTTTGTCTGTTTCTTTGTCTTGGCCACCATAAATAATGCTGCAATGAACATAGGGGTACATGCAAGGGTTGTCCAGAAAAATCCAGCCATGCCACTTTTTCATATTATGTGGCTGGATACTTTCCAGCCAGCCCTTGTGTATCTGAATGGATAAATGTTTTCAGATTTTTGGGGTAGATACTCAGAAGAGAGATTTCTGGATTGTTCTGGAACCTCTGTACTGTTTTCCATAGTTGCTGTACCAATTTACATTTCTCACCAGCAGTATCTAAGGGTTCCTTTTCTCCATAACCTCTCCAACATTTGTTATTACTTGTCTTATTGTTAATAGCCATTCTAGCAGACATGAGATGGTATCTCATTGTGGTTTTGATTTGTATATCCCTAATAGCTAGTGAAGTTGAACATTTTTTCATTTATTTATTGGTTGTTTGTCTTCTTGGGAGAAGTGTCTCTTCAGATCCTTCTCCCATTCAGTTGGTTGACTGTTTTGTTGATGGTTTCCTTTGCTCTTCAGAAGCCTTTTAGTTTGATATAGTCACATTCATTTATTTTTGCTTTTACTTCCCTTGTCTTTGAGGTCAAATTCATAAAAATCCTCTCTTAATCCAAGGCCCATAAGTTTAGTACCTGTAGTTTTTTCCTATGCAATTTATTGCTTCAGGTCTTACGTTTATAGGTCTTTGATCCATTTTGAGTTGATTTTGGTATGTGGTGACAGATAGAAATCTACTTCCATTCTTCTGCCATTACCATGCTGTTTTGATTATTGTCACTTTGTGGTATAAATTGGAGCCAGAGTTTGTGATGCCTCCAGCCTTTTTCTTTGTCTTTGGCTCTTTGAGGTCTTTTGTGATTTGTATGGATCTGCACTCATTTTTAATGCATCTTCATTCATTCATTCAACAGACATTATTAATCACCTCCTGTGTGCCACTAATTAAATACTGGAAATATATTGCCCTTGAAGAACTCATAGTCCTCCAGTGAATGAAAATGGTCTATAAACATAATTATAATACATTATAGGTGCTGATAAAAGTATGCATGATATGATGTGGAAACAGAAGTAGTGTGTTTTTGGATAAAGGGTATAGGAAGATTTCACAAATTCAGGTTATATGAGCTTGATCATAAAGGATGAATGGGTGTTATGAGATTAAAAAAAAAGTAGAAAAGGTCATTTTAATAAAAAGGTACAAAGACATAATCAAAAGTACAATGTTCTTGGAAAACTGCTAATAAATATGACCAGAGCTATGAGCAAGTAGCAGGAAACAAAGAAAAGCATACAGAGGCATGATTATACATTGTAGTATGCTAAAGAGTTTGAACTTCATGATGGAGACCTGGCAAATTATTTTACCATGAGAAACATGACATTTACATTTTGGAAATATTACTTTGATGGTAGTGCATCAAGTGAGCTGGGGGCAGAAGAAAGAAGCCAATTAGGAAGCCATTGCATTATTAAACAATAAATAATGACGCTTTCAGTTGTGCCAGCAAACAGAAAGAAATGGACATATATGAATGAAATTCTAGAATTAGAATCAGTAGGACTTAGACCTCTTAATTTATTGTGGCTGAGTGTTTTACAGGAATGGGAAGCAAGGCATATAAGAGACAAGAAGAAATAAGATGTGATGTGGAGGTTTATGTGATTAATCAAGTGAAATTTTATGATTAATCAGATGTTTTTAAGAGCATATCAAGGTAGTTCACAGGTAGTTGAAAGAACAAGCATAGATTTTTGCTACTCTGATGGCATAGTGATTATGAAATAAAATGACACCTAGTAGTGAAATCTGGTGATCCTCTAAACATCCTTGCATTTATATGGCTTTATAAAATCTTAGCTAGTGCCTAGTTACTTGATTTGATTTAGAAAACACTTAGTCTTGGGTTACAGATTAATAAATTAGTTTTTCTGGAACATAAGCAATAACCTGTGATACAAGTTTAAAAATGTGAGTTGAAAAAGGTCAGAGTATACTGATCAAAAGGACTAATTTTCAAGTAAGATTAATGAGGAAAGATCACTATACAAACTGTAACATCTTTGATTTATGGAGATTATGAAACTACACTGTTAGATCCTAGCCGGGGGATAGAAAAAAGTTTATTTATAAATAAAAATTAGACTTGCTTTAAACTTTATCATTATAAATGCTAGACACATTGAGCAATATTAAAAGATTAAGAAAAAAGGATTTTATACCTAGCCAGGTTTTATACAAGATCTATAAGCTCAGAGTTAAAGGTTCAGCAAGTATAACACCAAGTGCCCTTCCTTAAAAATTGTTTTCATCACTGAAAGTTTGCTGGTGAATATCGAAATAAGTTAAATTGAGCTATTATGTGAATCATTGTTTTACTTCATAAAGGAGTATGTAGCAAAATAATTTTTTAAGATAGCTGTAAAATTTGGATCTGTAATTCTAAATTATATCAGTGTGACACTTCCATTAGAGCTTTGGATTGTAGATGGTAAGGTCTGATGCTGGCCTTCTTCAGGGAAAACATTTCTTTATGAAAGTTTGTATGTCTCTGAACACATTGAAATAGAGGTTTAAATTCTAAACTTAGTTACTTGTACTGCATGAGGGACTACTTTTCAGATTTAAATCTTATTTTCCATGCCTTTTTCCCCTTGATTCCTTCTCCCACTTCAACAATCTAGTCTTCTCCCCCAGCAGCCCTTTCCAGTCCCTTATCTGTTGTTCTACTTACCTCTGTGACTAATCACTTCTTGATTCTTACACATTGGGATGACAGAAGTTCAAGATTCTACTGCACCATGATTTGTTTATGAATAGGTGAAGAAGTGATCCCCTGAGATCTTAAGTTAAGGCAGGATTAGATGTTCCAATGCTATTTGACATGTATGTGTTTATAAAGATTTAATGTAATAAAGGTGACATTTCTTATCAGTGGGGAAAGCTGTGATGGTTCAATAAAGAGTGTTGACAGGTGCATACCTATATTACAACTTGTCAGATTGTACACTGTAAATGTATGCACTTTATTCTCTGGCAGTGATAGTTCAAAAGAACTATAAAAATTGTACTGAGATAACTAATAATTTATTAATTCTTACAGAAAAAAATACCTTCCCTATACCAAAATATACTTCAGAAAATAAGTAATGAAATATAAGTAATACTATAACTACAAGGAACTGCAAAAAAATTTTTATGTGATTTTTGTATGGAGCAGAACTTCTAAGCATGAAATAAGAGAAAGAAAAGACAAAAAAAGTGGCTGAGTTTTCACACACACACACACACACACACACACACACACCATTATACACAAATGGGATCATATCGTACAAGTTCCATCTCCCTCAACCTTTCCCCACATAAGTAGTCCACTCCCCTTTCCTGTCCCACCAAGTTAACTATGTCAAAAATGGAAACAACCAAAGTGCCCTTCGATAGATGACTGGATAAAGAAGCTGTGGTACATATGCACAATGGACTTTACTCAGCTGTAAGAAATGATGACATATTGCCATTTGCAACAAAATGGATGGACCTACAGATCATCATGCTTAGTGAAATAAGCCAGACAGAAATAAAAATCAGGAACCTTATCACTTCACTCAAATATGGAATAGAAAACTGAAAGCAATAAAGAAACAAAACCTCATGGACACAGTCAATAGTTTATTGGTTACCTGAAGGCAAGCAGGGAGTGGGTAGGAGAGAAGGGAGGGGGAGTCAAATATATGGTGATGGAAAAAGAACTGACACTGGGTGGTGAACACATAATGCAACACATAGACGATGCGCTATAGAATTGTACGCCTGGAACCTATGTACCTTTGGTAACCAATGTCACTCCAGTAAGTCTTAACAACAACAACAAAAAAAAATAGTAATGTATCTGGTAGAAGAAACACTTAAAAAAAAGTCTTACAGCTGTTCTTCCAAAATATATATATATAGTTCTAAAATCACATGTGTTAACACACACATATAAACACATGAGATTAGTTTTTGATCATTATTTTACATAAAGTAGAATTATATTAGCCTTTTTTGCACCTTGCTTTTCTTAGTCCACTGTATTTTAGGAAAATCTCATTTGTCATCTGGCGTAGCTCTAATTCCTTCATTTTAGTGGCTGTGTAATAGCCAATTGTTTGTGTCACAGTTTTTCACAGTTTATTCAGCCATTTAAAATTAATGAGCATTCACTTTGTTTTCATTTCTTGATCATTACAAATTATCCTGCCCTTACCATCCCATGCATATTCCATTGGAATTGGTTCATTTGTCCTTCTGTTTTTAATATTCTCAAACTGCTTTCCAAGAAGATTGTATCCTTCACATTTCTGTACCATGTATGAGGACCTCTTTTCCAATGTTCTTGCCAGTAGTAGGTATTATAGCTCATTTTACTTTCTGCCATTCAAAATTTCTTTTTACTTCCTGTTTTCTCAAAATCTCAAAGTGAGCCAGAAGGCCTTGGCCTTCTCCTTTCCTAGATCTTTCCTGAGCATTCACATAGCCTTGCACATGTGTGCAGCCTTTTAGATCCCGAGGGATTTGTCTAATTTTTCAGGATTTTCTTTTAAATTTCTGCTTAGGCTCTTGTCTTGTCTGAAACCATAGCCTTAGGCAGCTGGATTTTGCTGGCACATTGCTCTTATTTCTGTGATGTTCTAGAGGGTAAACCTTTTGTCTCCCTGAGATGATGTCCCTGTCAAATGATATTGCCACAATACTTTGGGAATATAATTTTCTAGGGAGCTGCAAGTTGGGACAAAATATTGATTGTGCTCTGGCGAAACTGGTTTTAATGGAATGCAAAAAAATTTCAGTCCAGTATATATGGCTGATAGTACTGGCCTCTGAGCTGGGAAGCAAGGGAGATGGGAATAACCCGTCATCAAAATGTTCCAGTCTGCCATGTCTTACTGAGGTGCAGTTCTTTCTATTTGGTAGACTGTTCTACTCGTTTTGTGGCTCTGGTTAACTTCCATTGTTTTGAAATATTTAACTTTAGTTGTTTTGCTAGTATTTCAGTTTTTTTGTGGGAAAGCCGATTAATTCACTGAGGTTCTTACTCTGTCATTTTGGAAGTTAATCTCTTCTTAGTTTCTTTAGCTATTCATAGGCATTGAGTCCACAGTGTGAACTTTAAGGCCATTTTGTCTCAATCCAAGAAAAGCTGTTAGTTTACATTAAATTTGTAAACAAATTTTGGAAGAATTGACATCTTGATATTTTAAGATTTTTCATTTTTAACTGGAAACATGGTAAGACTGATGGAATTGATTATTTAAATGTATACTTCTGTGAATTTCTTAAAAATTTGTAAGAATTCAATCACAAATGACACTAAGGAAAATATTTGCAATATGTGATACAGTGTTAATGACCTTTAAATATTAAGTTTATTTTTAAATATAGAGATTACATACAAGCATGGGTATAAAGGATATTAACTATTTTTAAAAGAAGAAATATAGATGGTCGGTAAACTTAAGAATATTTAGTTAGGGATTAAAACAATACAGATTAAAATGAAATACCCTTTACACTTTTCTTTTTTTCTTTTTCTTTTTCTTTTTTTTTAAATGTGGGTAGTTCCCTGGCTGGGAATCGAACACAGGCCGCAGCGTTGACAACGCTGAAGTCTAGCCACTACACCACCAGGGAACTCCCACCTTTGCACTTTTCAAATCAGAAAATAGCATTGTTTGGGTAAAGTGTGGCATAATACTCATTTATACTGTTGATGAAAATATAAATTGGTAAAATCTTTCTGAAATACAGTTCTACCCAAATATCCCTTTTCTAGAAATTAATTCTAAGAAAAAATTACTAATTTGTTCACTTATTAAGTAGTTACTGAGTACCCACTGTATGCCAAACAATGTTTGCCACCAGGTACACATCAACAGAAAACATATACACACTTAAAAACTTTTGTTTTTATGGAATTTATAGTCTTGTTGATGAGGCAGACAACAAATGAACAGAAAAAAGTATATTAGCATGAGAAAGGTATTGTGGGGGCGGGAAACTGGGAAGGAAGATAAGAAGTGTTGAGGTAGGGGTGTATGTTTGGGATCTCTAAAAATAATACTGTTTAGAATGATTAATCTCTAAGAAATCAGAACAGATGCCTTATTTTCTTTATAATTTTCTGAGTTGTTTCCATAATGAACATGTAGAAATAGATAACAGAAACCAACAAACATTTTTCAAAATAATCAAAGTTATTTGACCATATAAGTCACTAAAACATTATATAGAGGTTGGTATGTTTTAGCAGTCTTCTAGACATAACTATAGATGGATTTTACTTTAGGAAAATAAATATAAATGAATTATTACCATAGGGTTTTATTTTGTAGGCTGTCACACTTGGGTGGAAATCTAATCTAGATTTATTTTTCTCAAATCTAGACATTTTAAAATTTGAATTTATTTAGCAGGTTGAAATTCTATTTTGTTTATATTTAATCAAGAACTTTTGGAAGACTATCAATTTCTTTCACTAGGTTTATATCACATAAATGTCGTTACTAAGTTATTCATTTTATTTACTATTTAGCACTGAATTTCAAACAGTAAATTTACTTGATCATTTAAAATATCTTGTTTTGTATTCAGTACTTCTTTCAAAATCATTTTAAAATGTTTCATGGTGGATTTTATTATATTTCACTTTCATTTTATAAACTATCAATGTGAGAATTAAGAATAACTTAGAATTTTAGAATTTAATGCAGGAAAATATATTTTAGGAAAACAGTTAAAGGATGGGAAGAAGCCAGAACCATGCAAACCTATCCTCAAGGTGGAATTCAAAACGACTAGATCTGGGTAAGATTTTCACTTCATTGCCAATATTCACTGTGTATAATTGTTCAAGTAGTACTGAAGGCTATTCTGTCATTGTTTTTGAAGACTTATTTTAGAATGGTCTAGCCCAGTCTTAAATTTTATGCTTACTTTATTTAACAAATAACTAAAATTGTAAAATTTAGAGTAAAGGAATTCTTTGTGTTCTCTCAGTCTAGCAGTTTTACTATGTATCTTGGAAAGTTTGGATTACTTTTCTTATCAAACTTTATACATTCTGTTACATTAGTCTTCAGTTAACGTAGTATTTATTCACTAGTGAAAATTGTGGAATCGCAATGAAGAAAAAAGATTTAAAATTTAACCTATTTATACTATATATACTATATATGCTAATCATGAAAATTTGTATGTATTCTTCAAAAATTAAATCTCAGAATATTTGGCAATTACAAAAATAAGTACAGTTTAATATTAAAGGAAATTAGTTGTATTTGAAGACATTGATTGCCACTATTTCTTAATTAGATATGAGGTATATATGGTTTTTGACAATTTTACATATATATTTCATTATGCACCAAGTGTTATATTTAAAAATGTAATTTAGGAAAAATAATTTTAAACATTTCTTAGAAAATTTCACATCTCTTTAAACTCTAAAGTAGTCCTTTTATTTATGTTCTAATGCCTCACTCCATGGTGTTATTTACTGAAGTTATCTATGTAAGAGAATGAATTTCTGTAGTATGATATAGACTAGTGGTTCTCAAATTGTGGTTCCTGGACCAAGCAGCATTAGCTGAGGACTTGTTAGAGATGCAAATTCTTGGACTCCACCCCAGAGCTACTCAATCAGAAAGTCTGTGGATGGAACCCAGCAGTCTGTGTGTGAACTAGACTCCACAGATTCTGATGCACACTAGAGTTTAAAACAACTAGTGTGTTCTTTTGTGTACCAGTTTATAACCACTGGTTAATATATCTGGCCTGCTTCCCTTTTAAATCTATTCTCCCAGTCTCATTCAGCTACAGTAACTTGAATGAATTCCAAGAGAAATAGCATCAGTTTAATGGACTGTGGTATCCCTCACTGTAAGACCTTTGGCACAGAGTTATTTGACTTCTTTGTGCTTCAGTTTCCTCATTGATAACATATATGTGATAATAGGTCAAAAAGTTTTGATGACTTGAGATAATCATGTATTCAGAACATTTCACACAGTGCCTGGTACATAATAAACTTTCTATAAATGGTGGCCCTTATTTTTATTAGGAAATCTCCTACCACCAATTGTTTTTTAATTGCTTTATTTGTCCGATGGCAAACAAATGTAATAAAAGCATAGCAGAAAAAAAGAAGCAGGAAAGGATGAAACTAAATAACGTGTATATTAATACAGCACAAAATAAATTGTGCAAACATTTAAACTACTAGTCCTAATTGTCTTCTAAATTACCTGTTCATTTAGCAAATACTGATTGGCAACAAAGGCAAAAGTTCAGGGAAGATTTTTACACCTCTCTTTGCTCTACCTGTTTCTCTTTTCACTCCTTTGTAATGGTAATACTCATAAGTTCCTGGTTTCTTCCAGGATGGCAGCAGTACTTTTCCTTTTGTACAACCAGAAATGAAAAAAAAAAAAAGTCTGGATGTTTTGTATGCACTTGTAGGTACTATAAAATAGATCTTGCAACAGTCTTCTCCAGCTTTCCAGTTTCTTTTTTTCACCTGGGATAGGATATTCAGTAAATTAAATGGGTTCTTTTTTCTTTCTCCATGGCCTCTTTTCTTGAGATTGCCTCTTCAGAATTCTAATGTGTAGCCAAGGGTGAGAACTCCTACACTCTCCGCTCCCACCTAGAGCAGACTCACCTGCAATTAAGTAAGCTAGAGCTCTCTCACCTTTTTCCTGTTCCTAGTTAGTGTCTTGGGCAGATGCCAGCAGAAGGTGTTCTGTCACTTCCAGTTGACAAATTACCAAAGTTTATTACTAATATTAGAGCCATCTTTCCCATCTCAAGATCTACATTTTCTTCTCTTTACCTAGAAATCATTCTAGGCAGAAGGATTCCCTCTTGACCTTTATAGCTTATTGTAAATGTCTCACTTTAAGGATGTCTTGGTCACACTGACTAGATTTGGTTTCCCAGTAGTATACTCTCAAGGCATACTGTGTTTTTCCTTTATCAACTTATACATGTCATTAATAATGAAATTATTTGTTTAATGCATGTCTCCCCTATTAAATGTTGAGTTCAGCGAAAGAAAGCATGGGACATAACTGTCTCATTTCTAATTGTCCAGCTCCTAGCATAGTGTTTGAATGTGAGGAAGAAGATGATAGGCTGGCATATAGAAGAGCATAACCCTACAGAATTAGCTGTTATCTGTTGATGATAAAAGCATCATTTAACTCAGAGGCACAGGTAAACTCTGACACAAAAATGGAATCAAAATGTTGTATAACTTGTTTTCTAATAAAATAAACCATATATTATATCAGAAGAGTTCAGACACAGGGAATAGTGTCATTAATATAGCATTTTAATGGCACTTTTATTAAAGATATGACTATTCTTTACATGGCCAATTCTTTTTTAAAAAGTCAAAAGATAAATATTAAGTCATTTCTGTTAAAGTTGTCCCTTTGAAAAATGAATGTGACCCAGGTTTGAAGTCGCAGCAAATGGTCCTGGAGCAAAGTGACGAAGACGTGATGCTGGAGCCAGACTCCTGAGGTTGCATCCTTCCTCACCTGGTCACTTATTGTGAAATCTTGGGCAAATCAATTCAGCCTTCTGTGCCTATTTCCTCTTCTGTACGATGAGAATTATAGTATCTACCTCATAAAATTGTTATAAAGATTAAATAAATATGTATATAAAGCACTTGAAACATACCCTTTGAACCAATTGTCTCTCATACCATAAATGCACTTCTTACTATGAATCATAATGATAATATTGGAAAATTTCTGATTTAGTGGAAATAACTGAAGCTTTTTATTGTCAGACTTAGGTTCAAATCCCTGTTCTGCCACTTAAAAACTATTATCTTCAGTAAGTTGCTTAACCTCAATGACCCTCTTTCTTTACCTCAATGAAATAAGGGGTAGTAATTCCAACTTCATAAAATTGTTGTGAATAACTAAAAGAAGTAATATGATGTGTTTGGCACATGGTAAGTTTTTAATTAAATTCTAGTTCCTTTTCTCCTCTACATCTACACTTTCTTTTCACTGGTAGACTGCATAAGAAGTTGTAGACAGGGCCAAATTTTCAACAGAAAGCAACTCTGTATGGTTTGAAGTTTTCAAACAGATACTTACTCCATTGAACTCCTTAGAGCTCTGCACTAGAGAGTAGAAGAAGAGTTAGTTTCTCAAGAAATGGACCACCATTCAAAGAATCACCAGTTTGGGGGGAAGCATCCCTGTTAGGGAACCTAAAAGTGAATATTATCACAGTTGACTTTGGCTTAGTCACATTTGGAGAATCACAATTAAGAGATGAATTTAGCCCCTTTCATTGTAACAGACATTGTGTCAAACCTTTTCTGTATGGAGACAGAGAGTAGATACTATAGGCTTTGCAGGTCCTATGAGTCAGTTGCAACTATTCACCTCTGCCACTGTAGCTCAGCAGCTTACCATAGACGGTTCATAAATGAATGAGTGCAACTATATTCCAATAAAACTTTATTTGCAAACACTGGAACTTAAATTTCATACAATTTTCATGGGTCATGAAATACTATTCTTTTGTGTGTATTTTTCAACTGTCTAAACATGTAAAAATTATTCTTAGTTTGCAGGCCATACAGAAACAGAAATTGAACCTTGATAAGTACACACATGCACACATGATATATTTAAGTTTAAGGGACAGTTTTTGGGTTTGTTTATTTCTCCCACATCCTCTGGTGCCAGAATGCCAATTTTCAAGTGGTTTAGAGGGTAAAGTGATTTCTTAAATTTTAATTTTATATGTGGACTAAAAGCTGTAGTTTGATTACCTATATAAGAATATGAAAACAGACTGTAATAAAAACTCAGGGTACATTTGTGATGCTCTGATTCTGAAAATATCTAAGTCTATTTTAGTCACACCCCCGCATACTTGATACCACCGAGTTTTCTCTACTGTTCCCAGGGCTGTGTTTTCAGTGAAAGAACTCTCTGAAACCCCAAAGCAAATATTTTTCCGCACAAAGGTTCTTTCTCCAGAACACAGGCTCACTCTTGTACAGTTTTTTCCTTCACTGTAGATTGTTCTTTAATAACTGTATCTGTTAACACTCATTCTGTGCTTACACTGTTTGTGTAAGTGCTGTGCGCATATTAATTTATGTAATCTTAGCAGCAGTCCTATGAGGCAGGTATTATTATTATCTCTGTCTTTCAGGTGAGGAAACTGAAGCAGGGAGTTTGAGTAACTTGTCTTCCATCATACAGCTCATAAGCAGCAGTGCCCAGATTTAATTAAGTCTCTCCTCTTAACTACACTGCACTTCTCTTTTTAATGAAACCTACTCTCTGTTCACATTAAGTACCAATCCCCAAGATCATATTCATACCCACAGATCCCCCAGCAACAATTGTTCTGCTAAATCACCTGCTACAAAACTGCAGATGAAGAAACTTTTCCTCAGTTCATTGACCACAGATACATTGACCATTAAGAAGAATGTTTTGGACTCCCAGATTTAGTAATAATCTCTACTTCAGTATAAATGTTTGTTTTGTCTTTTATCATACACGGAGCCTCTGCCTTCCTTTGTTCTCTTGCCACCAATGTATTAGAGTCAGAAAATGTTTCATATTCGTTCTCTCTCTCCATCCCAATGCTTGCTAAGCCATAGCAACAAGAAGAGAAACTGATTTGAACAGCATGCCTGCTTTCAGAAACAAAAGCTTTTGTATTGTTTTAGCAATTCTCATGATCTTACTTGAGGGTGGTGTCTTCTGATATTAGAGAATATATAGCTGTGTAAGTATATGCTATTTATTGAATTTTTGTCCATGGCTTCTATCAATTTAAAGTGCTAAGATCCCTCTCTTTTTAAGCTTTTCCCTGTATTAGTTTTTAATTCATTACTGCTGAATTAAAACTAACATCATATATTTAACTAAGTCTACTTATATAAAAATCCATTTTGATATCATTGACAAGTATTACTTGTTAACTTTGAAAGGGAACATGTATTGAGCCCTTGAACTACATTCAACCAGTGGCACTTGCTAAATGGGAGGTGATGCTGCTTGAGTCATAGGAAGAGTAAAACAGATTTTTGGTTTTACTTTAAATTAAGGATTATCTCCATATGATTAATGGCAGAAAAGAAAGAGCTGTTGGCATTGGTGACACTGAATATGAAAATGGAATAATTTTGGAAGAAAGTGAATTTCTTAGGATAAGTACAGAGTACAGATAGAGGAGATAACTTTCATTTTAAATACTAAAGGCATTATTGTGTGATTATATGATCTAGATACATTCTTCTAGACACATTTTTTTGGCCATAGAACCAAAAGTCTTAGGATTAAGATAAAGTTTTGGGTTCTGAAGTGGAATATTGAACTAGATAAAGTAGATGACAAGACTAAGAACTATGGTGGAGGGGAGTATGCTGGCTGAAGAATGGAGTGAAGCGGACCAGCTAAATGATGGAGAGGGAGACTCTCAGCCTCTGCTGCAATGAGCAGCACATGTTAAGCACTTGGTAAATGCTTGTTGAATGGATGAGTCAAAAGAGTATTTTAACCTAATTTGTGTAGGTATTTTTGAGTAGCCGAGGAAGCAGAAAATTCTCCAGCATGAAGTACATTTTAGCAGTACTTGAATATAGAGTGTAGTGACAAATATTGAAAGACCATTAAAGTTTGGCAAACTGTTTTCATAGTATTTCAGAGGAAAATGTATTCTTTTAAAGATGTATAATTAGTCCACAATTATTATATTAATTTCATTTTAACCACTATTCATTTCTTATTTTCTGATGTGTTTTGGAAGTATCTAGGTTTTTTTTTTTTTTTTAAGTTATAACAGTAAATAAAATCCCTCTAAGAGGAGCATATTGCCTGTAACTCCACCATTCTAAAACAGTCTTTTCCATTTGTTTATTTTTTCTGAGTCTTTTTTCAGGTAATAATTTTCACTTGATTGTATTCTTAGAGCATATTCGGTTTGATAATTTTTTTCTACATAACGTGTTTAAAGTATTACTTGTTTTTATCAGTTTTTAAAATGGTTTTAAGGTTTGTATAATTTATTCATACATTCTTCCCTTTTGTTGAACATTTAGCTTTTTTGATATTATAAATAGGTTTTTAATATTACATATAAAATGTAGTAATGAATATAATTTTTATATTATAGACAGTACAAGGGTAAAAATCTTCTGTTGAATTATTTCTGTATAAGAAATTTTAAGTTGTGAAATTTTGAAGATGAAAGATAAATTGCCACATTACTTTTTGAAAATACCTGTGTATGCTTAATATAAAATGTAACAGTTTCACCGATCTTATCAATGTGGAATTATTTTTGTTTTATTAATTCACTAACCTTACAAATTAGCATTTATTCCTTAAAATTACCTTAAATTCTATAACCACAATGTAAACTCCTGAACAACTGCTGTTACTGGCGAGGCATCCTGCTGTGATAATAGAAGGTTAAAGTTAAATTTGTTCGTATCTGTGCTCAAAGCAACAGTAATTCATAGAAACATTCCAATTTAATTTTTGCAAGCCATCATCTAGCTAAGCATTGATATTCTGGCAAAAACCAGAAATTACTGGTATGCTTGCCTGTGCTCCTCTATGTAGAAATTATCTTATGAGTTTAACAAAATTAATATGTTAATGGTTGGTATCTACTTGGTAACAGTTCTTCCAATTTTTTTTTTTTTTTTTAGTTCTTCCAATTTTAAATCCTAGAATACAATTTAAAACTTTGTAGTTTTTTAAGGTGTATTATTTGTAAAAGGGCATGATTTCATTTCAAACCTAATTGTTTTCAAAATTGTTACTTGCTTGTTAAGGCTATTCAGATATGCCCTTATACTGCCTCAGATTATTCACCCTATTTTTCCTACTACTGAAGTTCATGCTGAGCTTTCCTGTAATTTCTTCTTTTAGAGCCCTTCCTTCTTCATCATCTAATTGGTTCTCTGGTGCATCTTTAAAGCTTTGTGAGTTATTTAAACTAATCTAAGGATAGATTTCTCATTATTATTCATCCTACTCTATATTTTTTCCCATCCCTAAAAATGCTTTCACTTATGGTCTGTACATAGACTAAATATCTTATCTTTGTTATGGTTTGCTTATTGTTCTAGTACCTTTACTTGGATGCTTATTATATATCTATGTATATATATGAATATGTATACACACACATACATATATACAATTTCAGCTTGTATGATTTAGATTATGTCTTTCTAGAAGGTAGGGATCAAATCCACGTAGGGCCTTTTTTGGATTAGCAGACATTTGGTCTTGTCTAAAACATCCCCAGAACATTCATCCACCCCAAAGGTCCTTGATATTTGGTCATATTGGTCCAGTCTAAAACATCCATTGAGACATTTGGTCCATGATTTTTTAGAAAAGGTTATTTATTATTGGCAATCCAACCACAACACAATTGTTGGACCAATAAAACATGATAGTATTTTTAATGTATTAATCCAGGCCAAAAGTGTAAATAAATGTTGTGGGCTATTTGAACCCAAGGACATTTTGAAAGTTTGGACGTTTTTGACAGGACCAGATATCAAGGACCATTTGACATGGACCAGATGTCTCCATGGACTTTTTGAAAAAAACAGAACAGAACAAAAAACAGCGAGTTCCCTGGTGGTGTAGTGGCTTAAGGCTTCGGCGGCTCTGTCAATGCTGTGACTTGGGTTTGATTCCCAGCCAGGGAACTACCCACATACTACAAAAAAAAAAAAAAAAAAAAAAAAAAAAAAAAGAAAGACTTTTTGAACAGGATCATATTTCAATGACCTTTTGGTTTTGGTGTGGACCAAATGTGTTCATGGATGGTTTGCACAGGACCAAATATCCTGCAAAGCCTTGCCTGCAGTAAATAGTTTGAAAACTAAGCAGCCTTCTCTCATAGGTACTTTGAAATCATACTTATAACATGGTGAATCTTATGTACAATCTGTTTGTTTAATCATAAATTCTGCGTGAGAAAGAGTACACTGAATATTTTAGATTTCTTTTTGAAACAATGACTAATTATTGCATAAATTCTCTGATTTGTATTAATGCTAAAGAGAACCCATATTAATGGACTAAGATGAATTACTGTTGTGTCTTTATAAATCTCATGAATCCTAAACATATTAACACTATAATACATTGAAATCCAGAACCATAATTTCTGTGGAATTTTTATCATCAGAATAGGTCTACCTAACTCTTATCTTTATCTTACCACTGAGCAATAGGTTTAGTGGTATTTAAAATGTTTATTTGACCAACACTTTTTTGGATACCCACCTAAAGTAAGAGAGTGCAGAGGTAAAATACACATTCTGTGTCGTGAAGGAGCTCACAGTACAAAGGGAAAGAAGATAAACAATGACAATTTAGTGTGATAAATGCTGACTGCTTAGGAATATAGGAAGGGCATCCAACTAATTTAGGGTGGATGGGTCCAAAAAGGTTTTTCTAAGGTGATAATGATTGGACTAAGTTTTAAAGGAAGAATAGGAATTACCCAAACAAAATTCAAGAAGTACATCTCAAGCAGTGAACAACATGCACAAATGATGTTGTACTAACATAAGCTGCAGGTTATTAGATCCAGAACTGAAGTAATTATGGAGAGGAAATGGAGGAGACAGGTTCTTGAGATCCTAACAGAGCAAGTAGGATGTGTCTACAAGATTTGGGGTTGTATCATATATTACTGTGTATTATTTAGCTCACTGTGTTGCAGCCACATTGGTCTTTTTAGTTTCTCAGGTACACCAGGTTCGTTCCAGACCCAAGGTCTTTGCAGTGATATTCCTGCTGCCGACAATGAACATTCTTTTCTAACCCCAAGGTCTTTGAATTGGCTGGCCCCTCTTCATTCTGACTGCAGCTCATCTGTAGTTAGTTCAGGGGCCTTTCCTGACCATTCTCATCTTACAGTTACCCCTCAAGCTCCTCCCTCACAGTCAGCCCATCACTCTATTTTGATTATTTTCTTCATAGCACTTATTATAATGTGTTTACCATATTTTTCCATGTGTAAGAGGATGCTTTTCTCTAAAATTGTCAGACTAAACATTGAGGGTCATCTTATACACGGGAGTAACTGGTTGAGAGGGTTTCTTAATGTTGGCTTAGGAAAGTAGGGTCATCTTATACATAGGAGTGTCTTTTACATGGGAAAATGTGGTATTGTTTGTAAACACATTAGACATGAGACTAGACATGAGAACACTTTTATTCTCATGGTTACAGATGCTCAAAAAATTATTTGAGTCAATGACTAATGCTATGGAAAAAATATTTGAGTAAGGTTATTAGAACCAAATTGAGCTAATTGGTTATACAAATGGTTTTTTGGATAGTAGTACCTCCCTTAAGTAAAGAATACTTCTTATAGAAACACATCTTCAGCCAAAACTATTGTCAAGGTCAGCCTAGGAGGTTAATCAGAAGCAGGAAGTATATATACTTCCCTAACGTATGTAGCCTCTTAAAAATTCCAATCAAAATTATAAAATGTCCAGGTGTCTATACCTTCCTAACTTGTATGCTTTAAAAAATGAGGGTCTTGGGGAATGAATATCCAACATCATTAAAAGCAGTTCTGCTGAAAGTAATGGAATAAAAAAGTCTATTACTTCTAGACTTTATTGTAACATCAAAAAGGCCAACTTTTTATTTAAAAAACAAATATTCTTCACCTCCCTAATTAACATATTACCTAGAAATAGTTTAGATTCCTAGAACTTGTAATGTAATTCCAAATGCCAGCAAAGATTTGAATTTTATAATTTCACTGCCTACTGTTAAAATATTTAACTTCATTATTTATGACTAATTTCTTCTTGTAAAATATTAACTTCATTAATATTTATTCATCAAGGTTTGGGACATTAAAAAAAATAAAACCTGTTGAAGTTCATAGGTCAGATGATTTCTACTTGGCAAACTTAGATTTTTTTAAAAAACAACATATAAAATAAGAACAGGAAAAACTATATATGCATGCATTTATTGTTGGGTTTGGGAAACTTATTATTATGAAAAATAATGTTACCTTGCTATTCCTTTCAAACTATTTCTTACCCATATTTTTTAACTGTATATTTCAAGTATAGAAAAGAAGTACACCCAACTTAGAAGGCTACTGAACACTTAGTTGCCTTTTGAGAATATATCTACCTCATTGTCATTTTATTTAGTACTATTTAACAGTATAGCTGTCTAATAACTGATCGTCTACCTGGCAGTCCCTTCCCAGTATCTCCATGGAAATGTTATTCTGTGATGTTTAGCTCAGCATCTCCCTGTTCATGGTTCTTATATTAATAATACTTGTGGGGTTTTTTTTCTATTGGATATAAGTAAAAACACTTACTGGATTATTCTTGAAATAGTACATATAAAATTCTGGTCCCAAGCTTCCCACTCCGTAAAGTTTTAAGTTGTCAGACTCTCTGAACCTGTTTTCCTAGTATCTTGTATTTAGTTGTGTGCTGTATTTCAATGTACGGAAGACAGGAAATATATTGTATTTAATCATTATGTGTGACAAAGAATAGAAGAAAATTAAACTTTCTTTCCTGACCAGGGTCATGATAATCACAGTATGCTAAGAGATAAAAACAATGAGTATGGAAGTAGTTCTATTCAAGACAAGATTTGAAGCTCTATTTACTGTCACTTAGCTGGAAAAAGTGAGATTACCCAAATTAGTTTAGTGGTGAAAAATCATTGATAGTAAGCTAGACAATGATTAGGGTAACATACATGACTGTTAATTTATTCATTTACCTGTGTGTGACATGCTATTTTGGATACAGCAATGAACAAAACAGACAAAGCCCCTTGCCCTTGTGAGTTTACATTTTTATGAGAAAAACAATAAGCAAAATTGTTAATTTTAGCAATAAATGCTATGAAAAAACAATAAAGCAAAGAAGAAAGACAGGGATACACGAAGGTGCTGTTTTAAATAAAATACTATACATACAAACAATATACATATGTTATTTTATATATTTTAAATAGGTTAAAATGCTTATAAAAAACAGTTGAGTTATTTGACCTCACATTTGTATTTATTTATAATTACACACCAGTACTACTACTACTCTAAGTAAAATTTTGTGGAGTATATTGTTGCAGATAAAAGTAATAATTTTGTTTCTGTTTATCACAAGAAGGGAACCTTTCACAGTGGGTGATAATGATTATTTTTTGACAATGACAACAATAATAGGTCATTCTCAGTAAGAGTGTATGTACTGTGCACCAGGAGTTGACCCCAGTGCTTTGCATATGTTAATTCTATAATTGTCTGAGAGTAGGCTCCTGTGATATTTTCTCCCCTTTTATAGATGTAGAAGCTAGGCACACAGAGGTTAAGTACCTTGTGCAAGATCACACAGAAAGTAAAATCAGAACTGAGATTAAGAATGGAGGCAGTTTAGTTCCAGAACTAGCACTTTTAACTATTAACATATTATTACATATTGTTTGTATTAAATGTGAAGAAGAGGAAGATAGATATACTGGCCGTAAACATTTTTTAAAAACCTAAAAATCATAAATGAAGAGATTTTTTAAAATCACATACAGAACATTTTAAATTATCTGTATAATGTTACCATAAATAACTGCCCCATTGACAAATAAGAAGACACGTATGGCAGATCAAGAACTAATTTTCTTATAATGCAAAAAACTCTTTCAAACCAATTAGAAAAGGATTACTAATCCAATAAAAACATGGACAAAAAACGTGAATAGGCAAGTGCAAGATAAATACACCAGACCAAAGCATGAAAAGATACTTGTATTTTTATATACAGTTTCATAAAGTGGGTCTAGATAAATGATTAACTGCAATAATAACTAATAAGGAGACAGAGTTGCAGGACTAATTAGAAGTGACTGCTGATAGATGTGATAGATGAGAGCGTACCAGCCAAGGTTCCAGGAGAGAATTAAGTGCTGCAGAAAATGATTTGAGTAACTGTTTTCTCACTTTTCTCAAGGGTGATTTGTAGCTGGTACATTCTTGATGCATCCATAAGAAGTTAATTCATTATGTACAAGGGGTGCCTTAGGGCATTAGCATTCTCTCTTGGAACTTCTCTTGAGAAGGCCTGGTTATTAGGTTTGGAAATAAAGGCAGTTCATTCAAGAGGCTTCTCAGCAGAAACCCAGAGAGAATTTTTTGACAACTGTATAAAGAGGATCAAGGAAAAAAAAAAAATTAGGGACCAGCAGGCCATATGAGATTCAAATAATGGTCAGTGTCCATTCTCATTATAGGTTAATTTTCAGGAATTCGCCTGGGTCTTACCTAATGCAATTAAAAAGAACTGCATGCAAATGCTCAATTAAATGATGCATAAAAATGTTAGAATTTAAGATTTGATTATTTCACTAAATAATAAATTTATGATATAACAAGAAAAAACTTAGTCTCCACCATGCTATTTATTATTCTAACTATGTATTTTATTCCTAGGGAGCCTTTTATTATTTTATCAGGAGGTTTGTCATATGATACTGTAGGAAGAAGACCTTGTTTAACAGTTATGCATGGGAAAAGTACTGCCGTGCTAGAAATGGACTATTCAATTGTTGATTTTCTAACATTATGTGAAACACCATACCCCAATGGTAAGCTTTGCATCTTTAAAATTCACTCTTAATATCAGTTATTCAACACAAAGCACTATATTTTGTCTAAGAAGCTTCCTTATTGTGTTCATTCTTCTGGGAGGAGATGCTGCCTTCATAACTTTGCAAATTTTATTTCAGAATTTAATTTTGTTTTATAAGCTTTATCTGTTTGCTATTATATATTAGCAGAAATATAAATGAAACAATCCACATTAAGAAATATTTTAAAATTCTGTAAATACTAATATATTTATTAGTCAAGGTTCTACAGAAAAACACAACCATTAAGAGAGATAGATAGAATTTAAGGAATTGGTTCATGCAATTATGAAAGCTGGTAAGTATAAAATTTTTAGAGCAAGTCTATAGGCTGAATATTCAGTAAAGAGTTAATGTTGGGTTCTCGAGTATGAATTCTGAAGGCTGGAAACTCAGGGAGATTTCTCTGTCTTGAGACAGAATTGCTTCTTTTTCAGAAAATACCAGTTTTTGCCCTTAAGGAAAGAGAGGTTGATTGGATGAGGCCCATCCACATTATCGAGGATAATCTGCTTTACTCAGAGTCTACTGATTTAAATGTTAATTGCATCTAAAAACTACCTTCACAGCAACATTTAGACTAGTGTTTGACCAAACAGCTGGGCACCACAGTCTAACCAATTTGACACATAAAATTAACCATCACAACTAGCATATTTATTTCAAGAGGAATTTAAATCTGGATCTTTCTTACTTCATTTGAAGGTAATTGAGATGTAAAGATGTAATACATTTTATAGTTAGCGGACACATATAAAATATCCAAGAAAGAGATAATAGTTTAATAATAATACTTCATTGAGTTCCTGTAAGATCCAATAAACAGAGTTGTCCTTAGGGGTATTCAGATTTATTAAGTTTTGGGTTTGTTGTCCATGTCCTGCCTTGTAATTTGCAATACTGTAGAAGTTACTGTGAGCTTCTTGTCTTACTCATCTTTATAAAACTGAAATAATTTTGTATGGGTTATATATAGATTTATCTCATTTAAAGTATACTGGCCTTAAATTACATGAAGTACAAGATAAGACTGTTAAGTACTTGAGAGAATGGAACAAAAATAAAATGAAAACCAAGCAAAAACTATTTATTATATAATTTGCTGGCCTCTTGCATATTTAAAACTATTGATCATGCATTGTTTTCCTGTCTTAGATTTTCAAGAACCCTATGCAGTGGTTGTTCTTCTAGAAAAGGATTTAGTACTTATAGACCTTGCACAAAATGGGTAAGGAATAAAATTTGGTAAGCAATTATTTTAATATGTGGAGAAAAGGGTTCTTTTTAGCATAGGGTGACTTGTTTCATTTCTTTGAAAACACTATTTATATTAATAACCTTGATCTCTTCCTAGAGTTCCAGGTGCACATTTTTAATTATCTGCAAAATTTTACTTATTATGCTGATCAAATAGAATTCCCATTTTTTAAAGTCAAAATCTGTTGAATTTATGAAATTTTATGATTCAGCCTAATATTTGGCTACCCTGGGGGAATCTACATATTCAAAGTTGATCCCATCACAGTTCACCTCTAGATAAGTGCTTTTTGTTTATTTCTCCAGCCATATTCACTCTCTTTTGCTGTGTGGCATGGTACTCAGATAAAGTTTACATGCAGCACCAATCTTGTTAATCTTCTCTTTAAACCACTGTGGTCCTCTGTTCTGTTTTTTTTTGTTTTGTTTTCTTTTAATTTAAAAACACTTCTCAGCCTGCTATTCTTTGTAACAGGAATTCAAGGTATCTTTCCAACCTGTTTTCTCACTGTCTTCCTGCAGATCCCTTGTTCTTTAGAAAAACTGAACTGGGTGTTAAACAAACATCACACTTTCACGTCCTTTCTTATATAGTTTCCAACAGCTGACACTCCATTTGATTCACTGCCATTAAAAAAATCCATCTTTGAAAGTCAACCTTCTTATTGTTTTCCATTTAAGTTTTTCATATTCTCTCTTAACTGTATCTATCATATCTTATCTGTAAATTCCCACCACAACTCCTTTGCAACTTTTGTGATATTTGCCATATTTTGCTTTTTTCTGACATAGATGATACTGTTTACTTATAAATTCTTTCCGTGGGAAAACATTGTACTATTTATTTGTATCTCCTGAGAAATAATCATTAAATATGGTTTTAATTGAGTTTTACCCATTCGGTATTTAAGTATTTCTCATCCGGGAGCAATTTTGTCTCCCAGGGGATATTGATGTTTGCCATGTCTGTGTAGACACTTCTATTGAGGTGAAGAGGTGCTACTGCCATCTAGTGGTAAAAACAGGATGCTACTAAATATGCACAGTGCACAGGACAGTCCCCCACAATAATTAACTGATCCAAAATGTGGATAGTACTGAGATTGGGAAATGCTGAAGTGTAAGTAAACAGTATTATTTCCCCTATTTTTAAGATATTCCTAAATTCGCATGAACTTAGTGTATGCTACCTATTATAATCAATTTTTTAAAATAACAAAACCATTGTGGAACAAAAGAATTTAAAACAATTTCTAAATGACAGTCCTAAAACAACTTCTTCTAATATATACATATGTGTGTGTGTATTTTTTTTTTTTTTACTTAAGTAAGTTTTCAGAGACTGAGACTTTTCACGTGTGGTCTGTCCTGAGATCTATTTAAGTTAAAAGAAAAAATACTGTGCAAGTAACCTGTGACTAGGCATTTTATTTAACAAATCAATTAAATGTATAGTAGAATAATTGAGCTAAGGATTATTAAGTGTGTTTATAAAAATAAAAGGTTGCCTGCCATTTTTTAATGCATGTTTTTATTTGTTTTAAGTTTCCCATCTTTTCTTATATGTTGTTGAGAGAGTGATGGCATGTGGGTTCATTTTGAAGTCTAGAAAGGACTTTTATGATATTTTTCTCCTCTAGTTTTTTAATTAGTGTCAGTAGTAGGCTAATCAATACATTTAATTTTTACAGATTAGCCACTAGGAACTTTTTAGACTTTTTAGCCAGTTTCTAGTTTTCCAGATATTTTTAAGTAACTGTTCTCTATTCCAAGGACATTAAAACAAGAAAAGAAATATCATTGTATATTTGTTTAGGATTTTAATTAATTTTATAATTTTGAATGCATTTTTTGCTCTATTTAATATAATATCATATCTAGAAAACATTTAAGATATTTATTTAGATTACCACTAAAACAAGAGAGCATTTCTAGATTAACTATTGTATTAAGCATTACATTGATGGAGAAAAGAGGAGAGTTGAAAATTTATATTACCTCTCCTGATACAAGAATGAAGTATCCATTTATTGAGAATCTTATATAGCTTAATGATTAAGGGCACAATTTAAATTCTACTTTGCCTTGCCATCTGGTGTGCCTTTGTCACATTACTTTCTCTAAGCCTTTGTTTTTCAGTAAAATCCCTGTATCATAAGTTTGGTGAAGTAAATAAGATAAATATAGATAAATCACTCAGCCCAGTGTGTGCCACATGGTACATAGCTCCAACTACAGCTTTTCTATTTACTATTTTAACTGAGCAACTATCATTATAAAAGATGTCCATTTTTTACATATTTGCATAAATTAAACCTATTAAATTTCTGTGGTAGAATGTATGTAATTTCTAAAATTTCATATAGCAGAAAATATTATCCTAAAAGTTTTAAAGTATAAATTCAGGTAATATGGTATATGGACCTTCAAACGATTTTAACTTTAATCAAGTTTAAATTTTTTTTTTTATTTCAAAGCTTAAATATTTTTAAGATGTTTTCATTGTTGTGTTAACTGTAAGTAATAATTGGTTATTTTAATAAATATTTTTCTTTTCCTATTGTTAAAGCTATCCTATATTTGAAAATCCCTACCCTTTGAGTATACATGAATCTCCTGTTACATGTTGTGAATATTTTGCTGATTGTCCTGTGGACCTTATTCCTGCACTTTATTCTGTTGGAGCTAGACAGAAACGCCAAGGTTACAGCAAAAAGGTATTGAACATGAGTTTTAGTATTTAATGTTACATTAATAGATCATTATTTTATATTTATTACCTTGGAGTGTTTCATAACATTGATACCTTTTCTACAGAAAATATAGAAAATCTTTTTTGGAAGCAAAATATGTTGTTACTGTTGTCATATTATGAAGATGTATAGTATGTTTGGAAGGTACTTTATATAATAATCTTTTCTTATAGGAGTGGCCCATCAATGGAGGTAATTGGGGCTTGGGTGTTCAAAGTTACCCAGAAATAATTATTACAGGGTAAGTCTGTTTTCATAAAACAAATCAATTATAGCTAAATATAATTAAGACTACATAAATATTAATTAGGCAGATAGTGCTTTCCTTTATGCTATAACATAATAAGAAATAAGTTATTCCCTAGGACCTGCCAATTTACCTTAAATTTTATCTTTTTCCTCATTTTGGTGACTACCTTTTTAAATGATAATATACTTGAAAAATGGCAAGCTGTATTTTTTTTCATCACATTCTTAACTCGTTTGCTTTTGCTAGGCATGCTGATGGGTCAGTTAAGTTCTGGGATGCTTCTGCAAGTAAGTATATTGGATATTATTTGTTACATGTTATACATTTATTGCTTTTATACAGCCTATATTGTAATAATTGCATAAACAACATTTCATTTGAAATTTGAAGACTATAAATTTAATACCTATTTATCAGGTATGTAAGTTTGGGATTTTTAATAGATTAAAGATATTTTCAGGATATTCGTTAGTAAATCAAGAATTGTTTTCAACAGAAGTACTCTTTAAAGAAATGCTTTCTTTAAAATTTCTTCAAACCTTCTCTTCCTAAGTGAGGTAGGGGAAGCAGGAGTATGTTTTAAATCAACATTTGTCTGATTCTAAACTTAAGTCACAAAAGTTGTGTTATCTTTTTGAAATATACATGGTTATATAATAATAAAATAACAAAGAATGCTTTGAATGCCTAGTATTTGCAAAACATACATAGCAAGTACTCAGGATAAATTCTGTTTCATCCTGTTTCATCCTGTAAAGTGTTAGATACTATTGGTACCTTTTGTAGAGAAAATATTAGAAAATAATTTTAGAAAGCAAAATACATTCTTTATTATCTTTATTTTTTTATATGTATTATTACAAAATCTTTTTGTTACTCATTTTTTTAAGTTATCAAAATTCAGTATGATGGTGATTTTTTTTTTAAATCAATACACTGAGCACACATTTTTTGGTCAATGAGTTCATTATCTAAAAGTATGATAGAGGAAATTTAACCTAGGAATAAAAGACAGTTCAAATAAATATAGGTTATTTCCTTACATAACATGACTGATTAAATCTTACTTTATATTTGTTCTTTTTGTATTAAATTATCTAACATATATCTTTTTTCTAGTAACTCTACAAGTATTATATAAACTAAAGACGGCTAAAGTATTTGAAAAGTCAAGAAATAAAGATGACAGGCCAAACACAGATATAGTAGATGAGGATCCATATGCCATTCAGATCATCTCCTGGTGTCCAGAAAGTAGAATGCTATGTATAGCTGGAGTTTCAGCTCACGTCATTGTTTACAGATTCAGCAAACAGGAAGTAATTACAGAAGTCATTCCGGTAATAGTCTATTAATTATTTTCAGTGTTAGATGTTTGATGTTTTAAAGTTTTTGAATTATTTAAATTATTTGCATTCAGTTTTGGTAGAATACCAAAATTGTGAAAAATACAATATTTTTATGCATATATTCTTAGTGAATATTAAGTTCTTAAATACATTATATATTTCATTTAAATAAAGCTAATTTGAATAAGAGCATACTCTAATTGGTATTAACAGGAGTGCCATAAATTTTAAAATCACAATACCTGTTTGTATATATGTGTTACTACTTACACACATACACATTATCATTTTTAAAATCTGAGTCAGAAACATTTTTTTCTTTGCTAAATCTTTACCTTTAGAAATGTTGCTAAATTTTTACCTTTAAAAATGTTCTTTCCACTGAAGTATATGTGTGTGTATAAACAGTAATACAATAAACAATAATTATGGGAGTAGGTAAGCTGATTTACTTTTACGACAGATGCTTGAAGTTCGATTGCTATATGAGATAAATGACATGGAATCCCCAGAGGGTGACCAGGCACCGCCTTTGCCGACACCAGTGGGAGGTGCCAGTCCTCAGCCTGTTCCTCCTCAGTCTCATCCTTCCACCAGCAGCAGCTCCTCTGATGGGCTTCGTGATAATGTCCCTTGCTTAAAGTGAGTTATTAAAAAAAAAAAATACTCCCCATTTTATATTTTTTAAATCTTAACATATTCTGTCATTTCTTGATCTGGTTTCTAGCTTTTACCAATTGGGAATTATGCCATAGGTTTAGCTGTCTTATTTTTGTTTAAGAACTGTTTTTTTTTTTTTTTTTTTTTTTTTTTTTTTTTTTTTTTTTTTTTTTTTTTTTTTTTTTTTTTTTTTTTTTTTTTTTTTTTTTTTTTTTTTCTTCATGCTGGGTAAGATAAGAATTCCATGAGTTCTGTGTGTCTTCATCACTTAAGTACTTAAATGTGGCCATATACACACTTCTAATAGCTGTTCCTCCTCTTGAGAATTTGTTCTAATGTGCACATTAAATATGCCAGAGGGACTTTTGGCACTTCCTTAAACCTCACTTAATTCACACAAGGAGAAAATAGCACACTAGACTCTTCATTTTTTGCTTATGTCAACAGAGGCCATCTCTGGTGGAGATGAAATGCTCTTCAGTCTTTATTTCCAGCTCTTGATGTAGACAGCTGCAACTAAATAGTGGGTATTTCCCGGAGAAAAGTCCGAACTTCTGCCTCAGCCATTGTGCAGTTCTGAGAGTGCTGCCTTGCAGACTGCACAAACAGAAGTGACTATAACCTTAGTCATGTTAGTAGTACCCTCAGTGATTCATGTTTACTTTGCAATTTGGACAACTTATTACCTAGAGTGAGTCTAGCAACTATTACTGCAGAAGGTCAGGACTTATGGTTGTTTTCGCTAGATGTACCAACTAAATGACTCAGAAAGGTTCTTGCCTTTGAGTTCGATGTCAGAAGGTTTAACACTGAGTTGTCTCCCTGCTATCCTTTCACACACTGTCACTCCAAGTCAGAGTCCTCAAGAAATGGTGAAGTAACCCAGCTTTGTGTATGTTTTATTAGAGCAGTTATTGGAGAGTCTGTGCCATCAAAAGTCAAAAAGTCTGTTCTCACCTAAAAGTCAAATTAGATTTTTTTACAGTAAAAGTAGTCACACACAAAAATAAATTGCTCATATTTTTTAAACTCATTATGATTTTGGCTAGTTTTCATTTAGTTAAACTGTATTTTTGAGTTTTAAGTCTACTTTTCTAACATTATTTTTTTCTTCTTAATTCCTGAAGTACACTTTCTCCTTACTCTTCTCACCAGCCCTTGCTGCCCTTCCTTCATCCCTCCCTCTCCTTCCCACCCACTTCTTTCTCCCCACTTGTCACCTCTCCCACTTTATATGTGGAACTTGCATACGACCTTTTTTTTTAAAAAAAAAACAACAACTGTGTACTTGTTTCATCTCCAACTAGATTAAATGCTCCTAGAGGACAAGATTCTGATTTTTACATTTTTAAATACCTAGTACAATTAAATATATAAAGTTATTTTTATATAGGTATTTATGCTTGACTCTATAATTACTTAAGCTACTAAGATACTGAAGACAGGTGAAAAGGTAACGTATTTTCCTTTATTACAGAGTTAAAAATTCACCACTTAAACAGTCCCCAGGTTACCAGACAGAACTAGTTATTCAATTGGTCTGGGTGGGTGGAGAACCACCACAGCAAATAACCAGCCTGGCTGTCAACTCTTCCTATGGCTTGTGAGTATGATTATTTCTGTCTCTTCATAGTTTTCCATATGTTTTTTTCTTTATAAAAATGGAAAGGATGATCTTTATTATAGTAGCACTAAAATGTTGTATAACTTTTAATTTCAGACCAAATCCAGTGTTTATTTGAAACATAATACTGTTCTGAATAATTTACTCTTGAGTATGCTTATACTGCTTCCTGAATTAATGTTAAATGACTAATGAACCAGTTAATTACTTGAGATAAAGGTTTAAAGTCACTGTATCTTCTCCTGGATATAGTCTCAGGAATAATTTCCTATCATTAATTGGTATAATGGAGATCTAACAACATCAACCCAGAAGAACATGTTCTAAGGTGATTCTCTAAATGATTAAGCATAGATTTATAATTTGTTCTACTTCCAAAGTTAACTTGTATGAATTGTAAAGTCATAGTAATAACTTAATAAAGTATTGATTCATACTACAGGTGTATTTATTAATTCATGCCTTCAAGTCTGTAGTATTAATTATACATACTTTTTATTATAATATGAGACTAATAAAATGTTTGTTTTAAAATCAACATTGTGGTATAAGAGAAACCACATGCTAATGCTTCAGTTGTGGGAATATTTATCACCTATAGGTCCCTATCTCTTTCCTTGATGCTGGTCCTAGAGACTCATTCATCTTCTTCCTCCCTGTAGCTACTACCACCTACTCTCTCTCTTGGAGTTGTACACCCAGATAAGACTGGCTATAGTCTGAGATAGTCTCCTTTCGTGTCTTTTATTTGCTGCTCTGCAATGTAAGAACACAAACCTTCTCCTTTTTAATATTTTACTGTCCACAACCATCAAGGAAACAGATGGAATAAGATAATAGCCTCATTTGGCTCTCAGTTATATTTTGTTTAGCCAAGAGTATACATGTGTTTTTAAAATTTGAATTACTTGCCAAGATTATTTAATGTGGAAACCCATATTTGAAAAATCCGATTATCTGGGCTATGTCTCCATTTCTGCTTGGCAATAGTTAGCAGGAAGAGTTGAAGTTTTTCCTCTTCAGGTGAGTCCTACACACAATCCAGTTCACCACCATCCTTATCTTTCTGTTTTATTTACTCGTGTATCTCCTCTATACATTTCCATTTTCAACTCCTGGCTTAAAAGATCTTAAAGGAATAAAATTATTTTATTCATAGTTGATTACCAAAACTTTCCAAAAGATATATTAATAGTCTCCTGCTTCCCTAGCGGAAGGTTATATCTTCACCTAAGGGGTTCAAAATTCCCTTAAGTCAGAAAAAAAGATGTTATATTGCCTAACATTGGTGGATTTATGTCCCTAATCAAGTTGCCACTCCAGTGTAAAATTTTTTTTAATGATACTGATTTGTAATCATTAATGTCTTCAGAAGATCTACACAGTTCCATGGGAAAACAAATGTAACATGTATTTTTGTGTCTGTAATAGTCTTATTTCAAAGAGGAATTGTCTCTCATAACCGTCATGCTTCTTTTTTAGCCTTATAGACTACATTTTCTTGTAATTATTTATTTGTGCTAAAAAAAATTGTTCTTTTCCTATTCCCAGGGTAGTTTTTGGCAATTGTAATGGCATTGCAATGGTTGACTACCTCCAGAAAGCAGTACTCCTCAACCTGGGCACTATTGAATTATACGGCTCCAATGATCCTTATCGGAGAGAGCCCCGGTCTCCTCGTAAATCCCGACAACCTTCAGGAGGTAAAAAGACAAATATCCTCAGTTTTAGGATTTCTGTAAATACTGTTACGTTTGTGAATATTAATACATATTTAAGTTAAATAAATAGCTTGTCTGACTTAGTCTATACATATAAACTGCCAAACTAGTAAAAGGTTTAAGTCTCTTTATTTGTTTTGTATTATTATTACATTTTGTTTTTGTTTTTAACATTTTAGGATTTTATTTAATGTTGAGAAAGAACAACAATGTCAGACTTCTTTAGCTAAATTAGTGACAGGAAAATTTGTCTATTATCGTAAAACAAAAGTTAATTTCAAAATTTTGCTTCTTTTTGTTTGGTATCGTGAAACCAATGATTCATTGTTAAGCTAGTTAATTCAAAAGCATCATTTCCCACACGAAAGAGTAGATGCAAAAGTGAATTTCAGTTGTATGAAATGGTAATATTCTCAAATAGCCTTGATTCACTGCAAACCCAGACCCATTAAGAATTCTCTTTGTAGCATTCTTTTGTGTTTGCTAGGTAATTAGTCTTAATTTTAAATGTTTTAATACTAATACCTCATAGAACACAAGTATAGTTAACTGTCTACACCAGTACTCTTCACCTTTTTATTGTTAACCTCATGGCACACACAGAAAATGGCATTGAATCTCTGGGACTTGAGGGTACATACCTGAGGCCTCCAGCAGTAACTAGCCTTCCCAGGACCTGCCCTGCTGGACCAAGGATTGAGGAAACCCTATTTGAGGCAGATTTAATTCATTTGCAGAATGCCATTGTGCAGTGGAACACTGGGAAGCTCTGGTCTGTACTTCCTAACTCAGTGCCTTAGAATTAATATTATCTCTGAGGTTCATTTCTCAGTTGCTCTCATGACCTTGGCTAATACTTCCTGTGTCACTGTTCACAAGAAAAGAAAAAAAGGTGATGGAATATAGACCTTGCTATCACTTAATGTGAATTTTTTTCTATTTTTGTGTGTGTGTGATCATTTTTTATGTGTTGTCTTCAGCAGAAATTGTCCCAGCCATACCATTCTAGTATCTTTGTCTCCTTCTTTTTTTTCTTCTGCTTTTCATTGCTTCACTGAGGTATGCTGATTGTGACTTCTTGCATGTGCGGCCTTTCTAGCTTATATTCTGAATCTATGAAAAAACTCCGTTCTTCTTTTTTAAGTAAGTTATTAAATCTATGTCAATAAAGTCATGGCATGTTTGCTTTTTGTCTGTAAAAAATCACTTTTTTTTTCTCATTTATTTTTAAAAGAGTTTATTGAAACACTATATTCTAAAGTAACGTACTCATTATTTAAATTCACCTCATAATATGCATATGAAAACAGCTATTGAAAATACTTGTGTCCCAGTCCAGCTTATTTATAAAGCAAAGAAACTAGTATTTAGTGTTAGAAAGTTAGAACATTGTCATGACAGAGGAGAAATTTGGGGGGAGAGATACATACCTTTAACAATTTTACCACAAACCTGTAGTAAAAACTTTTACTCCTAAAATTAATTAATTTCTTTTCTCTTTGATACCCCATCATAGTTTACATAAAATTGCTAGAAATTGAAAACCTAAATTTATCCAAGGATAAAGACCAATTTTACGATGTTATTTTAAAAATACCTTTTCTTAAATTTTACTTCATTCGACTTTATTGTGTGGTAAACCTCCCATTATTTTTACTATTATTTCTTTCCTTTTGTGTTGAACAGTTTCCTCCTGCGCCTAAACATCTGAGTTTTTCTTTATCAGTTTAAGATATTAACTTACTGTTACTATACTCATAATAATATTTAGGATTTTGTTTTAAATTAAAATTAAAAGAAACGTATTTTAAAATATGCCTTAACATCTTAATAATATTTTGCCTTAATTCTAAAATATAGTTATTTATATTTCAAATAAAATTAAATGTAGAATGATTGACTAAAATTCTTTACTCACATTGATATAAAAAATGATATTCTTGCTAAAGAGTGTATTGTATAATATATTCTTGAAGTGTACCCCAAATACCATCAAATTGTTCTTCTGTCTTTTTAAATAAATTAGTTTGAAAGGAGAGATTTTCTATCTATAGATGCTAATATATTTTCATAAAGAATAATGTGTCACATGAATTTATAAAACATTACTGTTTAAGTTTAAATGTTTTCTAGTTTATTAAAATACAGTTGAACCTTTGACTAAAATATGTACAGTGTTTTTATAATAAAAATTATGGTACTATCATAGGGCCCAGTAGTGATGAAGTATTTCAACCACCTATATATCTACTAAAACTCTTAATTCTACTAAAAGTGAAACACAATGTTTTTCTTGCTTTACTGGCTATTTTTTTCAATCAATGAAAGACACAAAAGGGAAATTTCTATTCTGAATATAATTCTAAACCCCAAAGAAGATCTAATTAGTCATATGAAAGTGATAGAAACTTGATAAAAGTGCTTACTTAGTCTTGGAAGTTGATAATTATAAAGAAGGTAATTGAGGCCCAAAGCCGTATCTAGACTTTAGGAACGATTTTCAAAAGTTATGGAGAGGAGAGTCTAAAAATCAAGTTTTAGACTACACAATTGCTAAAACTTTCAAGTGTTTAGTATTTTTGGTAGAAGAAGAGAAATATCTATGGAGTCCAATAGAACTAGTGGAAATTTCTGTGCGTGTGTGCGTGCGTGCGTGCGTGGGCGCACATGGTAGGGAAAAGCGATACTGTATAAGAAATAAGCGGCACAGACAAGAATGGGTAAAAATGTTGCATAGATCAGTAAGTGCTGTGTTGAATTAAGGCTGGTTTCCAGAAAGTGTGAAATACAAGAAAATGTTTGTTTACAATAAAAATATAGGCAAGGAAGCATTAGAAACCCTACTTTGGGTATGATTTGAAATGATAGCTAACAAACAGAATGTAGAACTAAAAAATTTTGTTTCTCAATTCTCCATTAAGAAGAATGATTTTTTCCCTGTAAAGTATTTATGAATAATAAAGAAAAATTAAAGTCTAAGCTATATTATTTAAGTACAGTAGACCAAGCTATAATAAAATATATATATAAAGGAGTTTGGGAAGAGAATTTATAATTGGTGCTACCAATTTGATGGTCAAATATTTTATAAATCATTAAATTTAATGTACAAATCAGTCAAAATTCTAGAATGATTTGGTAATTGATACCTTTGTCCATATTAAAAATAGAGATATCAAAGTCAACAGGGATTTACTGAAAGTTAGTTGTGCCAAATTAACATTATTTTTTTAATGTGGTAACTACCTTGAGCTTGTGGCAGCTTGTTGACGTGTTTCCTGAAGTTAATCAATATTTGATAAAGAATTCCATGATACTTTTGTGATCCAGACAGACGGAAGTGACCCTAAATACTTAGTTCAGTTTGACGATTGCAAGACTGATTAGACCAGGAGTTAGCAAACTACTTCCCTTGGGTCAAATCTGACTTAGTGCCTTTTTTTGCAAACAAGTTTTACTAGCACAGCACCGTGCTTATTCACTTATGTTTATCTATGGCTGCTTTTATGCTATGACATTAGAGCTGAGTAGGTGTAACAGATTGGCTCCAAAAAGCCATCTGGACCTTCACAGAAAATGTTTGTCAGTCCCTGGATTAAGCTATAGAACCTAGTAGGTCAGCTTGTGACCTGATAGTAACTTCGATGTAGTTTGCCTCAGTTAGTGAATATATTATGTTGAATAACATATGGTTGTGTTTTTATGAACATTTTTGAAAGAGAAGGTGTATGTCTTTGACAATGACAATGAAGTGGACTATATCTAGAAATAATTTGGTTTTGTCACTGAATAAGGTACTAAAACACTTAGTACTTCCATTTCCTATGTAAAATGAGGGTAATACCGTCTACCTCATTGACTGTGGTGAGAGTTAAATGAGTCAAGTACTTAGAACACTGTTTGGAACATAGTTAAGGACTTACTATGTGTTGGTGATTACCAGTTAGATACTTGGGTTGGGATACCTTAGGGCAAAGCCTAGATAAGAATATTGCTATGAATATTTGTAGAAGGGAATCTGGCAGTAACATGGGAGATAGATGAGATACTATGAACTTCTGTATCTCGTATATTCATTCAATTATTCAACACATGTTTATTGAACACTTACCATGTGCTATGCACTATTATGGGTAATAAAACAGACAAATGTCTCTGTCCTTGTTGAACTCACATTCTACTGAAAAAGACAGACAATTAAAAAGTAATATGTAGTAAGTTGCATAATGGTGCTAAAGAAAAAAAATGAGGAGGGATTTCTAATATCTGTGGCAGGGATGTTAAATTTGAAATAGAGTATCCAGATGACTTTTCAGTAAAGATTTGAAGGAAGTGAGAGAGCTGTTACCTGTGAGTATGTTTGTGGAAAGAATATTTCAAGCAGAGAAAAGCAAGTACAGTAGCTCTGAAGCAGTATATCTGGTGAGTTCAAGGTACAGTGAGGAGTAATTATGGCTGGAGCAGAAAGAGTGAGGGAGGTGGGGAAGTAGGTAGAAGGAGGGGAAATAAGGTCAGAGAGGTAACGGGATAGTCATACACCCTGGGATCATATACATCAACCAGTCATGGAGCGTGGGACTTTGACTTTTACCCTGAGTCAGATGGAAGGCATTAAAGGGTTTTTAGCGTATTCAGTAATTTAATATCTAAATTAAAGAGTTTCTATCACACTATTTAGGTTAGCTTCCTAAATGTATCTTCCTAGGCTGTTTTAACAATGAGAATTACATCACATAGTATATTTTTGTAGTCTTTAATAGCAGTTGACAAAATACCAAAGGCTTACATTTTCAAAATCGATTATTCAGTACAAGGCTTATTGTAATACTGGAGTATATTATCACTACTATGTTTTTTATTGAGGTATAATTGACATATAACATTATATTAGTTTCAGGCATACAACATAATGATTAGATGTTTGTATACATTGTAAAATGATCACCACAGTAAGTCTAGTAAACATCCCTCACCTAACATAGTTAGAAAAATAATTTTTTTTCTTGTGATGAGAACGTTTAAGATCGACTCTCTTAGCAACTTTCAAATAAGCAATATAATAATGTTAACTGTAGTCACCATGCTGTACATGCAATACATCCCCATGATTTACTTATTATTACTCAAGTTTGTACTTTTTGACCCCTTTCACCTGTTTCTCACAGCCCCCTCATTCCCTCACTGCTGGCAACTACCAGTCCATTCTTTCTATCTATGAGCTTGTTTTTCTTTCGTTGTTGTTGTTTTACTTTTTTTCATTTATTTTTTTTAGATTTTACATATATGTGATATCATAAGGTATTTGTCTTCCTCTGATCTCATTTAGCATAATGCCCTTGAGGTCCATCCGTATATGTATAAATGGCAAAATGTCATTTTCAATGGTGAATAATATTTCATTATGTGTATGTGTACACACACACACACACACACACACACACACACACACAAATTTTCTTTATGCATGCATCCATGTTGGATACTTAGGTTGTTACCAAACACTACTATTCAAAGATCTGCTGTCATTTATATAAAAAAATATATTTTGTCAAAGGTTAAATGCATACGTATTATTATGCCTATTATCTTCAAACTATAAAAAACATATTTTTCCCAGATCCACTAGTTTGATGGGAGTTAAAAAGAAAATAAAACTACTGGTTGTCATTCAAAACTTGTACCCAATAAAGACAAATAATATGTAGTTCAAAATGAAAAATACTTTTTATAAACCCAATTCAGTACTCAGTGTTCTCTGAAAATATTACTGTAAAAGCTTTCTTGGTGACGGTAGAGATTGTGTACCATGTCCTTTACTAAAGGAATGACAACTGATATGGGTCATATATGTACATATGTTGACTGATAACCTTAGTTCTTCAGAAGCCCAGACATGCAGTCCCTTGTCTGTTTCTCAGCTGTCCCAAACTTTTGATGTGTGTTTGCTTATTTGTAATTTTTAAGAATTTGTAGGAATTTTTTTCATTTCAGTCACCAAGCAAATTAATACCCATGCTAATTATTTACTTTTCATTTACCATGTCTTTTAGTTCTTGTCTGCAGCATAAAATATCTGGTGTTTTCTTCTAAGAATTTAGGTCATCCTGTAGGATAGATTTGTTTTATATAATTCACATATATCAATAAAAAGAAGTCTTTCTTTAGACTGTTTTAAATGTGATATTATAGTTTTTAAGAGTTATAGTCCTACAAGGTAAGTAGTGTGCAATATTTTAAAATTACAGATTTGGAAGTAACAAATTACATTCTTAATTATTATTAAAAATATTTAATGGCAGTATTTGAGACCTATATGGAAAAACTACGTAGAAGTTTGAGTTGTGGGTTTTCATGATATTTAAATCACCAAATTTATTACCAGTATTTATTTTCCCTCAAGAGAAATTCAATAGTTATATCATGTGGCCTTCAAATTACTGATTTTAAACAAAGTCCTGCTTTATGTTTAATGTCCTTGAATAGTAAATTATCTCCTGAAAATTTTGTTTCTTTCTTGTTTAACTGATGACTGCTTGGGGTGTTTGAACATCAAAAATTTCCTAAGTTGCCATCTCAAAACTAATGAGCATAGTATCAATGTTAGCAGTGTTTTAATATTCTGGGTGTTTTTCAATGGGCAGTCATTAAGTATGTACTATAAATAGGCAGAACTGCACTTACATAAACTTGCTGTGTGATTGGGTTTTGGGTTTTGTTTTTTTTAGCAGGTCTGTGTGATATTAGTGAGGGGACTGTAGTCCCAGAGGATCGCTGCAAATCTCCAACTTCAGGTAATTTGTTTTTTATTTCATGAATAGTTATAATTCTACAAAAACCAATATAGCATATATTCCTTTTTATAGATAAGCATTTAAAATACACCTACAAGGAACTTTGTATTGTATATTTATTCTTAAAATTCTGTTTTCTTTCTCAAAAAGTGAAAAGAAATGCCCTAAATAAAAATCTACATCTGTTGTATTACCTGTTAGGAGTCATGTAACTGTTTACTTACTTATACTTCTTTAGGGAAAATACATTTTACTTTTTACCAAGGGTTTTAGTTGTCTCATCGTGTCTTTTCTCTGAGCATGCCTGTCTTATTTGGAAGACTAGCACTATAACCTTGTACTTGAATAATGGCCATTTAAATATGAAAGTAGTATTTCTGCTCTAATGGTGACTGCACACAGTATGGACTGGTCATATTTGTTCTTGTTTTGGTCAAAGTAACACCTGACACAATTTTAAAGCTCCATTAAGAAGTTGCCCCGTCCCTCTTACACATAGACCCTTGTGTAACCTGCTCCATGCTAGTGTTTTAGAGGAGCGTAGCTTTCAGTGCCTTTTGGGTCTCCCTAAGATCAAGGGCATCCTGAATTTACTGCATTTTTGGGGGGTTGACCTCTGCTGGTCTTCCATGTGATGGACTTCCTGATTTTAAGTCCTGTGTTTACTGCATCATCTGGCTGGGAATTTACATCAGCTTGCTGCAGGAAAGGTGGTTCTTGTCATAAAGTAATGTTTTTGGACAGATTCTGATTCTTCCGTAGCTGGTGGTACTGCGTCAGAAAGAAGTTTAGCAATTTCTTAGATACAGGGCTGTAAAAGCTTTTATGCTGTTTTCATTTAAAAATTGCATTTTCAAAAAAAAAAATAAGTAAAAATAAAAATTGCATTTTCCTGATACTGTACAAATTAACCATTTCTTTTCTTAAAATAGATCCACCTCTGGTTTTCTTAAAATTTAAATTTCATATTCAAATTCACTCAAACTAATGAAACATACGGAGCCATAGGAGTCACTCACATAAGTAGCACCTGACATTAAGTCTGAACGTTGGTAGAATAAAGTTTGAGTGAATAATAGGGAGCAAGTGAGATGTACTTTGCATCTCATAGGACTAGAGTTATTTCTGATTTTGGAATTTAGAATTATAACATCTTTTAATTGTTGCTGTTCTTCCTCTGATTAGATACAATACACTATGATCCTCTCACCTTCCCTAAAGGTTATGTGAATGCATTTGTCAGTATGTTAAGACTATAAGCCAAATTGAATAACATGCAACATATTATCTTTTAATGTATTAAATGACCATCAAAAGTATTTGAACAAGTTTCAGGCCAAATAAATTAATAGTCCTGCTTATCCAAAAGCCAAATTTCCAATAGGTATGTACATCTAGCACTTTGGAATAACCCAACAAGAATTAATTATAGATAAGTTCATAAGTGTATAAATCTCAGTTATATAAATGTAAAAAGTGCACATTTGTAAAAACCTTCAAATGTCCCTCTTCTTTATACCAAAGAAAGTCAAACATTGTTCAACATTTTCAAATATATTGTACTCTTTGGTCTATGTGAAAAGACAATATAATTTTAACATGGAGATATTTTTATGACTAGGTATTTTATTGTTTCTATTTCAGTGAGTTTGAAGTGCAGAGTAAAAATTGACTTCAGAAATCATTGACAAGTCACAAATTCTTACCTTTAGATGTAAAACTCTTAGTTTATTTCATTTAGTCTTTGATTATGCTCTGAAAGATTATACAAGGGTTGTCCAGAAAGTGTCCAGCCAGGTAATATAAAAAATAGAGGCACTTATGACTGGATTTTTTCCAGACAGCCCTTGTAAGCATTCTGTGAAGAATTATCAGGACTCTCCAGAGAAAAAATCCAGTGATAAATGCCTCTATTTTTCATATTGGCTGAATACTTTCTGGATAGCCCTCATATCTGTTACTGCATATCAGGAAACACTTTTACAAAAACAAATCAAACTTCACAGTATGTTTCACGTAGAAGGAGTACTAGGAATTACAATAAAAACTAGAATAAAATTCTGAAAAGCTATTCCTTTGATACTGTTTGTTACAGCTTGTGTCTTTTCACTACTTGTCTATTTTTAAATAGTTAATAGTAATTTTTGCTACATATCATGAGCCAGTTATCTTACTCTTTGTACATTTGTAACTTTTTTCCCTTCATTCCTGTTAGCATTTTAATGATGAAATAAAGGAATAATTTATTATCATTCTTTTCACCAGCACATGCAAATTCTCATTTAATATGGTAAAAAAAAAAAAAAATGGACAGGGTGAGTTTGAGTAAATCTGAAGAGCCACAAGGGGATCATGTTATTAAAACAAAGGAAAGTAGTGATTAAATTACTAGCCTCATACTTTCTGCAGTGCAGTAGGAAATAAGACAGATAAATATGACAAGTACATAGTTAAATGATACACTGTATCATAATAATAGAAACATAGTAATAGAAAACTGTATTAATGAGAGAATAGGAAATATATAACAGTGGTTTGGAAGTTCACATGAGTTTCTCATAGGTACTAAGAGAATGAAAAGTAGCCATATATGCCTGTTATCAAAATCAATGTGTTTACTCAAAATAATACATATGAATCAAGAGACACTTTTCTGAAAAGCTTTTAAGTTCATAATTAAGATTTGTAATCACAATAATTTAGTATCAAAGCTCTATTTAAATATAGTTTATTTCCCATTTATTTTTAAATAAACCAACATAGAAATAGAAAATTAATTCTCTGTCATCCTGAACTAATATGGAAAATTATTTCTGCCATCTCTATTTGATATTTATTTCAAAGAACTCAGATTGCTTCACCGAGCACTTTAGTAGCATTGTAATTTTTTTTTAGTGCTGCATCCAGAATATGTGTGTGTATGTATTTATGTGTATATATGTGTGTATATTTATGTTAAAATGATAAAAACATTTGTTAGGGTATTTCAAATGGAAGAAAACCCAGAGCCATAATGTAAATGGTGCCTTCAGGAGTTGCCATGTGCCCTAGAAAACAAGTCGCTCTAGTTATTTTCTATGTTTATTTAATCATAGTAATTTGGTAAATACATTCAAGTAGGATATGCTAAAAACATTTTTGGAAATATTTCATTAGCTATCACAAAAGTATGACAACTTAGTGGTAGCCATTTTTACTTTGGGAAAATAAATCTGTGAATCTGCTTGTTTTTTCATTTACAGCTTATGTTGCCTATTTTTAGATTGGAAATACTAAGCATTATTATAATTTTATATTTATGTTTAGGTAAGTTATCTTGCTATTGTTTTAATAGCAAATATATCAAATAAAACAAGTATTAACAAATTTTGTACATGTGGTTAGTTAATATCAAAGATGACAAGGATGTTTAAAAATATATATATACAAGTAGCATCTTATTGTAACCATTGTCTTCTTTAAATCTGTATTATATTTATGTGAAAAATAAGTATAGCTGTTTCTATTCCTGAAAATGTTACTGAGTTCAGTGTTACTTATGTGATTTTATTATATAGGACATAAGAGGATCTATAGATGCTATTTAGCAAAAATTAAGTGATTTTTAAAGAGTAATCCTTTAAGATTGTTATAAAAGTAATTGGATCCTGCCATGTTGACAGGTTTTACTTGTATTGTGAAGAGACCTCTAGGGTAATTTCATCTGACCAAAGAAAGTATGATTTTGTGGCAGGAGGGGGTGTGTCAAATTTGACCTTGTTTATTAAGGTTCAGTACTTTCACCCAGGTGGAAAAGGAAAGAACACAGAAAATTTTTTATTTTCTGCCAGTTGTGTCCTAAGTATTTGCTTCTAGCAGACAAGTTTTACTCATTTGGCCAATGTTTACTTAGAGATTTGTACAGGCAAAGTACTGCATTGAGTACAAAGGGAATACAGTCAGATGGTGGCCCAGCTTTTCCTAAGTTCAGTCCAGTGAGAAAGGTCAGATGTGTGTAAACTTAAAATGTAAGGTATTAAGTGATTAACATCATAATAGAAACATACAGATAAAATGTTATGGAAATTCAAAGTAGAGAAAGTGATTTACTTAGAGTGTGGGCAATTGAAAATTTTAATAGTTGAGATGTTTTAACTGTATTATAAAGAATAGTTTAACTCTTAATAAAATTAAACTAGAATACTACTTAGGATTGCATTTATACTAAAAGATATGTGTTAGAAATTAAAGAAATACTATGAAAAATTAGAAACACCTTTTTAAAAAGAAAATGCCAGACTCTTAATTATAAAAATACTAAATAAACTTTTTGTAAGTCACAACTGAAATAAAATTAAATATTTAAATAAATATTTGAATATATCTAAAATTTTAAGTATTATCCTCAGTATTTTAAAGATCTCTGTCATAATAGTAGAATTGATGTATTTTGAAGTTTTTGTCTAGAAAGCTAACTAAAATAAATTTTGTCAGTATAGTACTTGTACAGGATTCTTAGTTACAGTAGATAAACTTTGTTTAGTTAACTAATACCAAGAATTTTTACATTTTCTTTCACAAACAGTTAAGTAACCTTTACTCACATTTGTCTTTTTTCTGTTCTCTAACCTAATACATACCAAGATTTGGCCACATGGTTGTAACTTATAGAAAAATTATTATAGGGTTCGTATTTATATATCCTAGGGATTGGTCTAGGTTGGTCAAAGATAATGCACTACTGACTGTTGTTCTTACTGTAAGATTGTAAGAATGTTATTAACTATACACATGACATTTCCTTGTGGCAGTAGTGTGGAAACTGGTTTTAGAAATTTAGAGGTTATCAGATTATTTTGTTCGTATTTTTCCCGGTGACAACTCATTATTTGTGACTGACTCTGTGCCTGTTCCTTCCATTGTCTTCATTTGTGTAGGTTCTTCATCACCACACAATTCAGATGATGAACAAAAAATGAATAATTTTATAGAAAAGGGTATAGTATCTTTATTTTAAAGTATTTTCTTTTAATTTTTTAAAATTCATTTAGTTTACTTTGAATAGATTTTGACATTTATATCAAAATATTATTTTCAGTGAAGACCAAAAGCAGAAAGTTTTCCAAGATGGTAGCCAGTGATATAGGTAGGAAATAGCATTTCTATTTTGTTTCTAATCCTTGCTATATGCAATGCTAACTCAATACCAAAAAATTATCTAATGCATTGCATTTTGAACATATTAATTTGTTATTTCTATGCTAAACAATCTCTTGGGCTGTGTTTCTTCTAAACTCATTGGGACAATAATTATTAAAATCAATTAAATTGCGGTTGCACTTCTTCCTCTGACTTACAGTGTGAATTATTCTATTAATCTTTTTTTTTTTTTTTGCTTTATTTTAAAATAAAGCAGGGTTCAATTTATGCCATAAATAGTACAGCTTTATATTCCCAAGTTTTTTAATTTTTCTTTCTTTAGAGTTTTATTGTATTTTCTTCTACCTTTATTCCATCCTCCTCACATTTTTGAGACCCCAAATTTCAAGGAAATGTTTCTCTAAAAGATTGACTCTTTTAGTCAGTAGTCTGCACTATTGTGGATTAAATGAGAATTTTCTAGGACTGCCCCCCAAGTAAAATTGAGTGATGAAAAGTACTTTATATTATTTATTTTCCTTGTTTTTTATGAATATACTTTGAAATGAATTACTTAGTCTAAGGTTTTCAAGGTTTAAAAGTGGTGGACAAAAGTGTATAATCAAACTTTGGGGACATAATCAAACTAGGGTTTTTTGGTCATAAAAATTTGAATATTTTCTTTAAGATTTTTAAAGAATTGAGAAACATTTTATAAAAAGAATAAATTTAATCTTTGATTTTAAATTAAAAATTTTCATTATATTGTTTTTATTATTTCCCCCAAAACTCCTACCACATATTTCTTGAATTGTATTAAATTAGATTAATGTCTAGGCAGCTGGAATAGATTTACTTTTTTTCAACTGATACCTTTTAATATATGGTAAAATTAAATTTCAAAAATTTTAAAAAATGGTGTCTATGATGTCTGCATGTTGTAAATTGAACCCTGTTTAGTCATACTAACTTTGGCTGATGGTTAGCACTTCTGGTCATTTTTTAAAATAAGGTGGTATACTCTTGGGCAAAGGGCTCTTCATTTATGGAGAATCAGTTATTTACCTCTGTATTTGTGGGGTTTTAGTTAATCAGTTGGTAATAGTTAAATCACTTTAATAATGTACTAGCACTATAGCCTAATACTTTTTCAACAAATTTTCCTCAAAGTTTATTCTATCTTAATAGTATTTTAGAGGTTATTTTACTGTTTCATAATGTAAAATAATTAGACAGGACTTTCCTATGTATAGTTTACTGAAGAACTTTTAGAATTTAGTTACCTTGGAATTTTACCTTGCATGAAAGGGACTTTGTACATAATTAAATTTTTTGAATAATTTCTGTCTGATTTTTTTATGCTGGACTTACAGTTCCTTTGTTAAATGTATTGCCTAGCTTCCCATGCTTATCTGTTTTTAATATAATATGTAGCATGGAATGTCTGAGCTTGAATATTTGAAAGATGTCAATTAACAAATTGCTTAGAACTGAGAACGTTATTGAAAGGATAGTTCTTTGATAAATGTTCTGGCTTTCTTTTTATGTTATTGGCAAATTTTTCTTTATGTCTGCCAGTTTTTATGGTTATATATATTGGAAAACATGTTAACTTTATTCAACTTTTGAAACTTTGTTAAATACACAGTAATACATAATTACTTTTTATCTTTAGAAACTGCTGTTGTATCTTCTACTTTATATATAATTTTGTTTTTATTTGTAATCTTTCAATGTCTTTGTAATCCCAAAATATATCCCAACACATATAGAAAGAAGAAAAGCTCACTTTTGAATATTTTCTTTATTCGTATGGAGACTGCCCCACTTTAGATTGTAACGTTTTTGCAGTTAAAAAAAAAAGACACAGTTCATTTCCCTAAATTAATGTCTAGTTTTGAATTAAGACTTAGCATAACATATGCTATTGAAAAACACATAAATGTCAAGGCAAATTTGGAAAAATTCATAGGATTTCTCTATGGAGACATGTTTTCCGTATGAAACTTATGGTGTCAAAGTGCGAAGACTCCTTTATCATTCTGAACTCACTGTTTCCTATCCTCCAGTCCCATACTTGCTCTGAAGTTTCCCAAACCTCATAAAATTATCACCTCTCTGTTTCTCAGTCTACAAACGTTTACAGCTTCAGCTCTAGGCAGTTATGCAGTGACCTATTAAGGAAGGTATAAGAATTAAGCCTACAACCTCCAGTGCTGGCACTGGTAGAAGAACCACTTTGTGTGAAAGGCTGACAGAATGTCTTGGCTCTAAAACTTTGTCCCTTAGTTTCACCAACTCTGAAGGTAACTGCAGCTGGTGTCATTCGAGAGGGTGAGGAGATGACGGTAGGTTGCAGGATGCCATTCTCACTTTAACAGTCTAATCCAAGCATGGAAAAATCGACTGTTTACTGCCCTACACTCTGTCTGAGATAGCTGAAATGATAACTGCTTTTTAAAATTATACTTACCAATTTTCCTGACACTTTTTCTTTATTTAATCCACTCAGTAGCCTCAGTGAGCTAGCTCCTATACTATTATTTCCGTTTCTCAGATCAGGAAACTTGAGAGTTAGAGTATAGTCAGTATTCTATCTGTTGGTTACATAGCTAGTGAATGACACCAGCATTTACACCCAGGTATTCTGACTTTACTCTTTGTTCTCTTCATAAAACAATTTACTGAAGGCTGTAAGGTCTCAAAAACAAATCTTTTGTGTGATTTTGACTGGATAATCTGGGTATGGCCCTGTTCTATCAGCATGGTAACCTGGAAAAAAGATGGCCTGTATTAAGTTATGTCCTAGCAACAGATCATGGATGCCATCTTGGTACCCATCATCCAAACATAATACACAGTGCCTAGAGTCTACCTTCCTCGAAGATGGGACTCAAGGTAAAGTAACTAGAGCAAACATTAGAGCCCCCTAACCCATGTACCCACATCCTGGCTTCATTGTTTGTTTCTTGACAGCTAACTCAGGATACTGACTATAACTGTCTTGTTTGTACATGAGACCAGTAGCCTAAAAAGACATAACTTTAGTTTTGTGAGTTTAATAGCAAATATATAGCCAAATATAATGCAAATCCAGCATCCCTAAAGAAAGGTACATACATGCACGTAATAAGACATATAGTGATGTGTTGTACCTGTTCATACCTTATGATTAATTTTTGTAAGTAAAATTTAGTAACATTTCCAAAATCAGTAACTTTTCTGTAGTGTTAGCAATTTCTATAAATCATTTAGAAAATAAGATTGGTTATCAATTTTCTTATCCGCTCATTATTTGTATTTTATAAAACTTTGGAAATACAAAATTCTGCAAAGCTTTTTGTTATTTAAATTTGTATAAAAAGAGTCCTAAAATATATATCTTTGTGTTAAAGTATTAATCTGATTTTTAATGATATCCTTATGAATAAAATATGGTCCAGATGGTAGCATTGCTTGGTAGATTTTTTCATATTACATAATTAACCTTTTCTAAAATTTATTATGATTCTGTTTCATTCTGAAAGTTGATTTCTAGGTGGATTCTGTAGTCTACAATCATACTCATGTTCAATTTTATTACTAATTTTTATATAGAAGGAATGATTACCAAATTGGTTATATGACACTATGAGAGGAAAATAGTATTAGAATTAAAGAATAAAGATGCAAAAGTATTGTGACTTAGTACTGTAATAAAACAGAAATAGTAGTACCATTTAATGAATACCTCCTAAGTTCTATATACTATACTAGATATTTTTCATATATATTTGTTAATATAGACCAGGGCTGATCAAGATGTCGATTGTGATCCACCAGTGGACCACCAAGCAATTTTGGGGTGATCAACTGGATAATAAATAGCTACTGGGCTGTGATACTTGGAGAATATTAAAGATAGCCCTTGCCCTGAAATAGTCTGCCCAGGCCTGATATAGGCAGTATTATATACCTCCAGTGCCCTTTTTATCCTCCATATTCCAAGTTAGCAGTTACTTGGGTCATGACTAATTACCTTTCTTAGCAAAGATTAAAGTCATTTTTGAAATCATTTTAAATGAAGAAAATGTTCATTAGTCCAAGTGCTGTTTTAAAATGAGCCCCAATAATTTCTTTTTAAAATTAAAGTATTCTAGCACAACTTAAATCTGTTCTTAGTTATTATCTTCTAAATCACTAACTCATTAATACTACAATTTTAAAGCAGCTCCAGGTCCTTTATTTTTAAAGGAAAGAAAATGAATGTTAAAGAAGTTAAGTGGCATATTCAAAGTAATGTCCCATAGTAATCACCTAGTCAGGACGAGAATCTAGGTCTCTGGACAGTTGTTTTACTATAGCATGTCCCCACTCCTGTGTTATGTAGTCTTTTTCTTGTGCTGTCTTCCCAATTCTTTTATATTTGCAAGTTGAAAAATAAATTCTTAGAGGCCCATTTAGAGTTAGCTATATGAATGAAAGGTATATGTCAAATTAAGTACAATTTTAAGTTACATAATTATTCAGTTTTATAATGAATAATTAGAAGATTATTCATTTTAAAACTCCAATTAGTACTGATGTCTACTTTGTATTCCCCAATATTCAACCCCAAATGTGACTGTTACATCTCTAGAAGTCCATCTTTATATTTAATCCACAATATGGCCATTGAAAGAATAGAAGCTCATCTTGAAAGAAAAGATGAGTCAAGTGTGCAGTAATGTCATTTTTACAGGTAATTTCAGTATTTTCTACTTTGAAAGATTATTACTTACCCTTCATTGGTTAAGAACTAAATTTCCCAGGCAGATACTTTAAAAACATATACACCTAAGTTCCTCTAATGAATTCTTTTCTTTTTTTTTCAGGATGACTAAAATGTGAAGAGTATGACATATGTTATATGATAGTTCTGATGTATTTTTTGTTAAATTTCATAATAAAATCTGCTCAGAAAGTCTTTTTGTATTGTGTATCCCAGTACTTAACTGTGTTTCTCTCTTTATAGAATCATGGTTTTCTTACATTAGAAGCATGTACAGTGATCTTTCTAAAAATAACTTGCTGTTTGTTTTCTAACATAAAATTAGTCCAGATTACAGTTACATTACTGAAATTATTTCTTTGTCAGCTGTTTTCTGAGCAGTACTGTTAATGTGGTAATTTACAACCTGCCATTACTTATGGTATTAGTTTGTTAGGGCTGCCATAACAAAGTATAACATACTAGGTGGCTTAAAAAAAAAAAAAACAGAATTTTTTTTTTTTTTTTTTTTAGAATAGTTCTGGAGACTAGAAGTCCAAGATCAAGGTATCAACAGATACAGTTTCTCCTGAGACCTCTCTCTTCACCTTCTCACTGTGTCCTCCATAGTCTCTCTTTTGTATATGTGTACCCCTGGTGTTTTTATGTGTCCAAATTTTCTCTTCTTATAAGAATCAATCAGATTGGATTAGGGACTGCTCTTAATGGCCTCATTTCAACTTAATCACCTTTGTAACCCGTTTCCCCTTTGCCTAGAGAATACTCGCTAGCAGCACTTGAAGCTGCAGCATTTAGCCCGAGATAACTCGCAGATTACAGTCCTAACCTTACTCCCAAAGTTTCATACTTTGAAATTTACCACATGAAAAAGTATTATTAATACTGATTATCATGTGTAATACATTTGTGTAATATTAGAATTAGAGACAAGTTCTATTTAGTAATAACTCCAAGAACAGTTTTACATTTTATTTTCACGTTGAAGAGCATGTTTATGTAAAATTAATGAACATGGCAGTGAGCTACACTTTCTTTTTCTAAACAGGCAATAGATCAAAGGCTCTAGCTCCCAGTAAAGTCACATTCTGAGGTACTGGGGAGTGGGGCTTCACTGTATGAATTTTCAGGGAACAAGTCAGCTTGTAATACTTACTGTGTTAACTTTATGTAATGTCTTTTATTCTGTAGAAAATGAACTTTGAGATGTTGCAGAGTTTAATTATGATGAGGTCCTAGACATGAAGTTTTATGAATGGATGGGAAGCAAATAGAGACAGGAAAAATATTGAAAACAAAAGCTCTCGAAATTCAGGAATTAAAAGAACTGGTTATTGTCAGATCTTTGCCAGACAAGTATTAGTATCTCTTTAAAGATGTTTTTCTTCATTTCAGGTAACTTACATGTTTTTTATTTCCAAACTCATCTTTTTTATTAATAGGCCTGTATTTAATTTGCACTCTTTTTCTCTTTATTTCATTTTATTTATGAAGAAATTCAGCTTTTTTCTATAGAAGTTCCAATGACATCTTGTTTATTCATTTACCCATTCGTTACCATGTTTAACTGAGCACATATTAAGTACTAGACACATAGGTAGATTCAGTATTTTGCAAGATAAATTCTGTTCCCAAAGTCATGCAATTTAGATAAATAGTTCAAATGACTATTAAAATAATGTGTGATAAATGATGAGAGTTTCTACTTCTTGGTCCCTTTTTCCCCCTTGGATTTTTATCATATCCAACAAGCTGATTTTTAGTCTTTTTACTATTCTGATTATCTTATTTAATATCATACATTTCAGCATTGCCCTTGAAAGAAGTGTCATTGGATCTCTGCAGGTGGTGGGAAAAAGTCACTTTATTCTAATTATTGAACATCTCAGTAAAAACAAAGATTAATTTTTTTGGCATCTTCATACTGTCAGTAATAAGTCCTTTTACCCTTTATTGTCAGTATATTGTTTAGTATAAAAGTCACATTCTAAAAAACAAAAGTTACATTTCTTCCTTTATTTTAAGAAACGTTTAGAAAAATAAAATCTAGAACACAGTGGGTAGAAAAACTAAAAGGAAATTACAAAGCATCTGTTTAATTTCAAACAATCAATAAGAATCTCCAGAAACTGTACAAAGATTTCCACAGTTGCAAAGAACTAAAAAGCATCAATTATTATGAAACTCATCTATGGCATAAAGGGCCAAGCAGGCCTCTTATATTGAGATTTGCTTCTCTGGAACATCATGTGTCTTTCCTTAGTATTGAGATTACCGTTGCAAACATGATTGCTGTAATCAGGTATAACTTCTTTATTTCTGCCATGCAAAGACAGCTCTTTCCTGCTGACTCAGCCAGCCAGCTTGATATCCTCATTCAGGTTTCTAAGAGAGCAAAGACTCAAGTTAACAGCCTGTTGAGACATATCTGTGATAGCAGTTTTTCTCAAATTGAAAAAACTTATTTACTGTCATTCCCATTGTTTGTGCTTTGGACAAAGGCCTAGAAAAGAGAGCTAGTTTATTTTCTCTAGTGACAAAGGAATTTAATGCAAGGAAGATACTGAGTGCAAGGGACAAGAGTTAAAGAATACACAGTAGAAGAGGGGGGAAAAAAGGCAATTTGTCTTCCAGAATTCATTCAAATCGTATGTCTTCAGTTGACAAGCCTCAGTGGAAGTGGAATTACTTCAAAGCATGAGCAAAAGCTTCTTTACAAGTGCAGAGAAATCAGCTGACAAAGTCACTGAGTTGGCAAGTGCTTCTGACTCCTGAGAAGTAAAACTATGAGCATTACAAGATTTCTGGATAAAGCCTGCAGCTGCTTCATGACAAAATTATACCCAAGTACAGGGGATGATAAGCCAGGAGAACTGGTGCTACTCCAGAAATTGATCTGCCCTCAAGGAGGCTGACTCAACAGACTGAAGACAAATATATTCCCCAGAGTAGTCACAGAAGAGGAAAGATACACAAACTTGCAGCCTGAATTTTAACTTTCGACCTTAGGTTTGTGAGTTAGCCTCCCACTGTAAAACTAGTCAAAATACTTAAAGCTTCCTTCCGGGCATAGAGCAATGAATGTGCAGTGCAGGACTGTCCTCCTCGAAAAAGAGGAAAAGCACGAGGTCAGCCCAACAGCCTCCTAGCTCTCTGCCACAGAACACTTTGCCTTTTGCGGTTCAGGGTGGGTGTTGCAGCCTCTTTATGCTAAGGAAGCAGAGGTTGGAGTTCTTGGCTGCTAAAGTGACTGGAATTTGTGAGGCAGGGTACAAGAGAGAAAGGAACTGCTCAGAGGGAAAACTGTGTGTGGATTCAGTGCAAGTCCTTGCCTCACAGCTGGGCTGCATGTGAGCTAAGCAAGACTTCACAGAGCCTGGTAGCAGCCACCTGCTGTGAGGCATGAGCTGACCAGTGATAGTACCGCGATGGGCATTCAGTAGTGCTGGGAATCCTTACAGGTAGACCTTGCTGAACACTTCAGTCATTCTGTGGATGTCCCAAAAAGGCCACTCCTTAAGAGTAAGGCTCACTGTGGGCATTAAAGCCATCACCTAGAACTAAATTTAAACTGAAATAGACCCATCCTAACCATGAATAAAACGGAGCCTGATAAAACCCAAAGGATCTGCTGGTAAGGACCTACGGGTGGAGTGAAACTCCGCATGTATGGTGTGACGGGGTCATCTAGACTCCCTTCAACGTATTAGTGACGGTGTCCGGATTTAATCAAAAGTTCCTAGTCATGTGAAATCTTTATTCACAATTAAAAGTAGGAAGATATAACCCAAAATTAAGAATTTCAAAGTCAATCAGTAGAAACAGACCCAGGATGACCTAAATGTTGAAATTAGTAGCCAAAGTTTTTAAAGCTACTGCTGTGTATTCAAGTACTGAAAGGGAAAAAATGGTCATAACAAGTAAACGGATGGAAAATATCACGGCAAATAGAAACTTTATAATGAATAAAATGAAAATTTTAGTACTGAAAAGTTCAGTATCAAATAAATGGATGGAACGTCTAGAAGGAAAGGTCACAGAACCTGAAGACAGAGATATACAAATTCTAATACATAATGTGAAATGCCCAGGATTTAAGCCACTCCCCCTCCTGTTGCTTTCTATCCCCTTCCCCACGAGCATCTATACAGTTACTTTCAATTAATTGTAGGTGCCACTACACTCGGACCAGCCTATACAGTTACTTTCAGAGGTGGGTGATTATCTGGCTTCAGATTTCTTAGCTACACTTAGTATAATAAAAATATAGAGCAACTTGAGTTTTGAGGGGATATAATTGTGAGCTGGGACTTTCACATATTGCCAGATTTTCTCTGATGCCCATTTTTCTTTGTTTTTAGCTGAACAGAAGTTTGTGAAATATTATGCTTATATACCTTTCTTTAAAACTTAAAAAAAAAAATAACTTCTTAAAGACTTACTTTAGAAGACTTGGTGTTTGAGGGAGTTGTGCAGGCAATGATTGTTCCCTATAAAACTCTCCTAATATTGGAAAATCCCTTTTGCTCAAGAAGTGTTCACATAAGTAAATATGTAGTCATTAAAATTTAAAAATGCTTGTTTTAATAAGGGAAAAGAAAAGGATAAATATTTGTATGTTATAGATCATCTCAACTATATAAATAAAAATGGGTTTTAAGAAACAGTTGGCAGGAAATATGCAAAGTGTTGCCTCATGATTGTAGGCATTAATGAGGATCTTATTTTCTGTTTCTTTGTTTTTTTCCAAATTTTTATAAAGAACATATAATTCAAAAAAGCTTAAAGATAACAATGCATGAGTGTGAGAGAACAGTAAGAAAATGTTAATCTGATACTGTCTGTGAATATTAATTGAGATCTTTTTCATCTAAAAATTCTCATACTATACATTGAAAAAGAATTTAAATTTTAAAATACACATATTTTGTAAGGAAGCTTAAAGACATTATCCTGAGTGAAAGATGCCTTCCACAAGAGTTTATACCATAATTCATGTATATGAAGTTCTAGAATGGGCAAAACTGATCAGTGCTGGAAAAAACATCACAACAGTGGTTGTTTCTGAGAATGAAGATAGGAATTGATTGGGAAGGAATGTATGTGACCATTTTGGGTGGATAATAAAATTCTGTATCTTTGTAAGGGTTTAGGTTACATGGGTGTATATATACATAGTCAAAAAATAGTGTATATATTTAAGGTTTGTGTGTTTGTGTGTAAATTTTACATCAAAAGCAAAATACCATGAACAAAAACTGTTTGGGGAACATATGGTTTTGTGACAATGTAGAAAAGTAGAGACTATTCTTTGTTGGCTTTGTCTTCATATTTTATAGTCTTAGGTAAGTATTCAGACTAAGATAGCTATAAATCCAGTGCACTCTAATTAGTACATTGTGTTCACCTCTGTTAGTATTATAGTACATTACATTAGGAGTTGTGTCTGTCAATGGACTGTGAGCTCCTGGAGGTCAGGAAACCCCTGCCTTCTGGCAAATTGCTATCATGTGCTCAATAACTATTTAATAGATGAATAAGTTTCCCTCTGCCCCTGTCCCCTCCTCTAAATGTTTCTCAGCTCATCAAAACTCTTCTCTGTCTTTTTTTATAATTTTAATTAATAGCTAGAGTTAACACAAAATAACCAAGGTTAATCTTTTAACATTTGTCATTCAAGTTCTGGATTCAAGGAGATTGCTTAAAATTATATCCAAATGTAGCAGCAATGTGGCTTAAATATCTGTCTTTTTATTGAATATTATGATTGAGTTGGTCCTGTTGCTGGTCTCCAATTGCACAATGTTTCAGGAGGAAATAATAGACTCTGTGATTAAATCATTTTGTGACATTTGTAGTAAAGTTACTATATTCAGAAAATCTATCAAGTCATTGTGTGTGGTTTTAACCTCTCAATTAAATGTCGAAATTATTTGAAAGCTGATTAGTTACATAGCTTTTTACGTGTTAAAGAAATTTAGTGCTAGACAAACAAATTTTATTTTATAGAAAGAATTAACTTAAATCTTTAAAATGTTTGAGAAGTTACATGAAAGAACTAGTAGAAATCCTAAGGGAGATTAAAAGCATGCACTTGGTTACTTGAAATATTACCGTAGAATTAAAATAAAATAACATTGGGCTGTTAATAAGTATGATCTGTATACTTTATAGTTTATGGAAAAAGTAATTTCATTTTCTTATTAAATAATAACTAACATTTATCAAATCCATACTGTGTATCAGATATTATGCACAGTGCTTTGCTTACATCATATATAATCCTCACAATTATGAAATTGGCCTCATTATCTATCCTTATTTTACAGATGAAGAAATTCAAGGTTTAAAGACGCAAAGTAATAGACCTAAAGTCACACACACATCGTAGTTGATTGAAGTGGATTCAAACTTAGATTTAATCTGATTTCCAAATTTAGTCTTAATCACTTTACTTTATACTGTGCATTTTATACATCAAATATTGAAGCTTGTTCACGAAATGGTTGTTGTAAACTTGATGTATATATATACTGGGTTGATGGATTAGTCTTGGTTCCTATTCTGAAGGTGCTTTTAGGTTAGGGCCCTTGTTGCTCTGAGTGTGGCCCACAGACCAGCAGCATCAGCATTCTCTGGGAGCTTGTTAGAGGTGTGTAGATCCCAGTCCCTGTGTATATCATACCTATGATACTTGGTGAAAACCTCTGGAGTATTTAAGATTATATTTTAGAAGATGGTCTTGGAGGTAAAATATCTTCTAATTTCAATGGAAGAGGATATTAAATACAGTAGCAACCATTTATATGAGATCAAGTAACTTTATTTGGCTATTTTAGTTTTGTATTACATTTTATCTTTTAATTGATTAAGTCTGGGTGAAAAATGGGAAAAGACTGATTCATATATGTAACCCATTTTTCTTTCTTAAGGGATGCTGATTAGATTAATGAAGCTTAGAAGTAGAGACTTGATCCCCCCACCCCAATTCCTTCCCAGTTTGCCTAATGCTTCTTTCTTAACACTGGATTTGTCATTTTTTTAGATGTGGAAGTTATGTACTATGACTGGATTTCTCTTTGTGTACATGACGCCCTTATGGACTAGCAGGGTCTGTGCTTTAAATATCTCCTAACAGTCCAAAATTTAATACAATATATACATTCATGTATTAACAAACATGCTTTTTCAAAGTTTCACATAGGAAGCACTATTCTGTTCCGCATGCACTGCCACTAACATAACGTAGTTAAACATCTCCTAACTCTAAATCACTGCCTAGATTAAGGCAATAACTGGCTTTGAGGATGGAAAGTGAGTTCCAATAAGTTTATGCATAAGATTTTTTTATTCTAAATAGAAATAAAAATATCTGTAGTGTACATTTTGTAAATACTGTAATTTTAGATTGAGCATGGCTTTTTTGTTTTTCACTGAAATGTTAATATATATCAAGAAATGGTTGAGCCAAATATTTTTATAATGTAATAAAATAATTTGATTGTAGATGTGGGTTTGACCTGTGTTCTAGAGATTAACTTAAAAATAATGAATCCAGTAGCCATAAAAATGAAGAGCTAGAAAGACTGTATTAATACCACCTATCCAAGCTCAGTTTTATGCCACTATTGTCCTTATCTGCAACACCTTCCTTCTGAGAAATGACCTTGCTTTTCTTGGAAAAGCCTCATCTTTCGCTGTGAGACTAGGTTTAATTAACAGTTGAAATTTAAAAGGCTTCCTTGTTGAAGTAAGAGTTTCAACAACAAAAAGATATTACATCAAGTAAGTACAAACTTGTTAAAAAGTTGAAGTAAGATTTACTTTCCACCCATAATATTAATCATTTTAAATTATCTTAGCATCTAGATTAGTAATAAACATTCGCTTCTTAAAGAGCGATTGGTATTAATAAGTATGAATCAGAGATTGTTCAGAACTTTAAAAATGCATTTTATTTTTCAGCAAAGATGTCAAGGAAGTTAAGCTTGCCTACTGACCTAAAGCCTGACTTAGGTAAGTAAAAATATAAAAATCCATAGTAAATGTCCTTTAATGGGCAGACAAGGAAATCAGAAGATTTAACATTAGCATAGACTAGATTTTCATTGGAAATCAAATTTAAAGTGACTAAGATGTTTAAGGATTAATACAGCCTTTAGAATACCATCAGTAAATTATGAAAGATAATTATAAAATCAAGCAAACCAAAATAATATATTTTCTTAGCCCTCTCATACTTTTAGATCTAAACAAAATTTAACGTAAAATTTAGATGTTTGTGATTTCAAATGAATTTCTATTAGTTATGTCCTATTTAACCATCTAAGAACTTACTTTGAACTCCATAGTTTCTAAATTTACAAGAATTTGATTTCAAAATAAATTACTAGTATTCTGTATCACAATGCCTCTCATATCAAGAATCATTATACTTGTTGATAATAAGGTGAGAAGTATTTCTTTTTCTATAGCACTTTCTATGCAGCTATCCATTGGGAAAGCAGAGTGAATATATTCCCACATTCTTTTTGCTTTATATCCAGCTCAAAAACAACTCCTTGATAACCCAGGATGGGCAAAAATGACATTTCATGTAATAAATGTAAAGCATGGTTTCTCTTTAAACTCATTTTTTCAATTCCAGAAATTTCTGTTGCCTTTAATTGAATGATAAGTATGACTGTGTATAGACGATTTCAGCCATCTTTTTCTTAGATATAACTAGATTTTTCTCCTTTGCATTTACTCACCCACCTCATCTCACTATTTATTCTCTGTATTCCTTGACTGTCTTTTTATGCATAATACAAACTTAGATATTGGTCAATTTTGTCATACTGATTTTAGCATTTCCAAATCATACTCTTATATCAGTTATACTGATAGAAAGTATGGGATTATGAGTACATAATATTTTCTGCTGTCATCTGTAAAAGGTTACATTACTGAACATAGGAAAAATAATTTAGTATAGTAGAAACCTATAGTGTCACTGGTATTTGGAGAATAAGAATCCTAGAATGTAGGATAGATAACATGTTTCGGTAAGGGCATGGTTCCCTTCCCTATACAAATGGAAGACGTAATTTGAATCCCAGTGTATCTGAGACTTACATTATACATTTTTTTCCAGTGAGAGGATTTAGAATTTTCATCAGACTCTCAGGGGGGCCCATGATATCAGTAACACTAAATATGACTAGGTCAAATAGTTTTATATCTTTTAGTATCTTAAAAAATATGAGAAGTACATGTAGAAGTATTTTTAAAATTAGTGAAACTATCATAATCACTTAGAAGAATAGTTAGAAATTATGTAGTAATTTAATCGAGGTGTGTATACCATGCTTCTATAGATCATCTTTAGTTTGTTTTAGCTTGTGTGCCCATGTATTTCAGTGCCCTAAGCCAATTATAGCTCTGATTGACTATGCCTTGAAACAGTCTCCATGTTGCCTGAGTAATTTCCCTTCAAGTCATTGTGCTGATGGACTATCTTTTGATAAATATTCTTAATGGTAATTATATACATTGGCTGGGGAGACAATGGGGGAAAAAACAACTCTGTTGGTAGGCTCTAACTGCCAGATGTTGCTGCAGCATCTAAGGCTGTTTGTCCTGCAACTCTGAAAGCTTCTGTGAGACTGCAGCACTACACTGCACTTTCACTATGGCCTCACCATTCCAGATTCCATGGCCCACAACTCAGGAATCATGAGTGAAATTGTTAGATTTCTGATGTCACCTTTCAAGTGTCAGCCACAGAAGGCAAAACACCAAACTGTTATACAAGGGCCTCTGTTTTTCATATTTTATACATGGCCGGGTACTTTCTGCACAGCCTTCTTATACCTCGATGTGAATTAGTTTCTTGTCCTGTTTCTACCCTGACCAAATACACCTCTTAGCATTATGTTTTAATTGGGGGATATAGAATTTTTGTGCAATAGACTCTGTGGGAAGGACAGGACCTAAATACAAGTAGACTGCTCTAGGCATCCAGAGAGAGTAACATGGGAGCTATGAATTTATAACATGGTTGTATATCTGGTAGAGCTGGAGGAAGGCATTAATGACAAAAGTTATCTGAGTTAGATCTGCAAGAGGAACACATGTTCAAGGGTGTGTATGTGTGTGTGTCTAAAGACTGAACTGTAATACTCAATCAAAACCCTCCACTTGTATGATGCTGGTGGTATGACTAACCTCATATCTATCTGGAGTGGTCTAGCAGAAAGTTTTGGATTTGGACACAAATCCTAATTCTTCTAGCTTTGTCATCCTGGGCAAGTTACTTAACCTGTCTGTGCCTCTTTTTTATTATTTGTTAAATTGTGATGATAATACTTTTCAGGATTGGTATGTGTATTCAATAGAATGATAAATGTGGTGTTATGATATGTGGAGCACATAGTAAGCTTTGCTTAGTGGTAGCTATTACCATTTCTGCTTTTGTACTAGAATTAAAATTTCAATTTCAATTTTAAGTGTTTAGCTTGATCAATTTGTAAAATTCAGGCCACAGAGACTCATAACATCTAGCTTAATAGCAGTCAGTAGAAGTTGTAATTCATGAACTTTTGGAAATTCAAACAGTTCTAGGAAGATAAAATAAGCAGTCTAACTATAAGTTCAAAGTTTATTCTGATTCACTTCATTTTTCCATATTGATTAGGCTTAGGAATTTCTTTGGTAATCTGATTTTATAGGGAAGTCATATAATAAAAATGCATTTGTAGTTTATGAATTTTATATAGTTAAATTAACTTGTTAAATTAAAACACTATTTGGCCTGTAAACTCACATTTGAAGTATATACATTGTTGTGAATCACCTATGGTAATTTTAGAAAATAATCTATGTTTTTTTATAGAAGTTAATTTACATCGAAGTTTATATTATCAGATTTTCTTGTATCATTGAGTTTTATTATTATCACTAGTTTACAACTGAAAATATATGTTCATTCATTTTGGGTGTGTGGTTTATTCAAGCAACAAATTAAATATTTTTATCATTGGAAATTAAATTTAAAATTTATTTTACTAAAATAACTTTGGATACAATAAAGAGTTAATATTTGAATCATTATCCTATGACAGACTCATCCAGTAATGAGCTATTGCTTATGCAAAGTTGTTTAATTTACGGTAAGTAGTTCTTTTCTACTTCCATGTCAGGAAGTACAATCTTAGGCAAATAAATAAATTAAAAAAATACTGTAGTTTTTACAAACTATAGTCAGAAATGACCCTAGGATATTGCAATAACTAGTAGCTTTATTGTTTTTAGAGGCTCGCTATAATCAAAATTATATTGTGTATAATTATTATTTGGGGGAATAATTTTCAAGCTATGAACCTAAATTTGATTATAGAAAGCTTTTGGGTATAAGTAGGATCCAATTATACCTTTTTTATTTAATAAAAGTACAGCTTAGTAGATGAACATGTTTTTTATTTTTCACAATGTTATAAAGTTATTTCTTTCATGATAGTATTGAAAGAAAGCATGTGATTTGAGGAATAATTTATTACATGTGACCAGTGGAAGCTACTAGAAATTTTAATATATCCCAGTGGTACATTAGAAACCCCTTGATTTAGATACTTTCAACTTCAACTATAGATCAGTCTTTAACAAGTATTTATTACATACTTTTATATGCAGAGCACTATGCTAAATTTGGTAGGGCATCTAGTTCATAAGTACCCCTGTTACAGACAGAGCTAAGTAAAGGGAATACACCAGCTATCAAGCATGAGCCAGATACCAGTTATACATTGTGATGAAAAATGCCTTAGATGAATGCAGAGTACTGTTAAAATGACATTCAAGAAAGATGAAAGCTAAATTTTTATGGATTAAAAGCTTTCACATGGATAGATTTTGTGGGTGGAGGAAGTCCATCATACAGTATGTTTGAGTGTAGAATCAGAGTACTTACAAATGCATTTTTAAATGTAGAAAATTGAAAATGCCCATAGTTTTCTAATTCTACCTGATTGTGAAATTGTACTTACCAAAGGAAGAAACAGCACCATGAGAAAAGAGGGTTAAGATTAGAAAAGCAGCCAGGATGCTCTAAAAACTGTAAACGTTTACTGGGATGCACTCAGCTCAGTCCCAAGAAATACAGATTTCTCCATTTGCATTTTATATTTAACCAAAGGAAAATTATTAGCATAAAAGTAAACTTTTTCTTTTAAATTAAAAGGTTAAAATTAAATATGCTGTACAGATTTTGTCATTTTGCAAATTGTTTGGCCAAATTTAAAACATACCAAGCAAAAAATGTGGTATTTTATAACTTGAACAATCTCACATTTTAAATCATTTCAGATGTAAAAGATAATTCCTTCAGCCGATCCCGGAGTTCAAGTGTAACCAGCATTGATAAAGAATCCCGAGAGGCAATCTCTGCTCTTCATTTCTGTGAAACTTTTACTCGAAAGACAGATTCATCTCCTTCCCCATGCTTATGGGTTGGCACTACATTGGGAACGGTGCTTGTCATTGCACTGAACCTTCCCCCAGGAGGAGAGCAGAGACTTCTTCAGCCAGTAATTGTGTCTCCAAGTGGTATGTAGGCTCTGGGGCTGCACTTATATTGAAGTTTTGATTTATTGTAATTTAATAGAAGCCTTTGCTTTTTGTTGTCGAATCAATCTAATCCTAAAATATAAACTAAATGGGGATATTACAGTCTTATATTTTTAATAAAGGAGTACATGGAATAAGATTCCAGAATCTTATTTTTACAGCCATTCAGGTTTTGCATTTTTTAAAACCTAAGGAGTATGTCTAAAATGATTACTATGTAAGAAAAGGAAAAAAATACCTTATTTTAATGCATTCTAGAATATTTAAATTTATTGTGTTCTATAAATGAAAGGATGGTACATATTTAGGAGAAAAACAGAAAATTAAATGTTCAAGTATATTCTATTAAAAGTAAGTTTTAAAATAGATTATTTTCTTTGAAGTATTAGGGAAAGGACTTAATAGCAAATTTTAAGAAGATAAAATATACAGTTTTCACATATTAAAAATGAGATTGAATTTTTATCAAATGTATATGGAGTGTTAGATCTGGAAATACTGAGAATTCTGGTTTTCATTACTAGTTTATGCTTATCTAGATAGAAAAAAATGTGATTTTTTTGCTCAGTATATATCTCTTGTTTATAGAGTAGACTATAACAATACTTAGAATTTAGAATTAAAATGTAATTACATATTAATGTTTATTTCTGAGCTATCTTTACATTAAAGGAACTTTGATTTATTCATTCAGTTCAGTAAATAATTGAGGATATATACTGTATGCCTAGTTGTTAGAAAAGGTTACATTAATGATATTCCTACTAATCTCATTTTTACTAAGTAAGCAGCAAATACATGTATAGGAAAAAATTAGAAAGATGAAAATTAAAATGTTAATAGTAATTATCATTGAGTAATGGGATTGTGGGTACTTTTTATTTTCATTTTACTGATTTGTAGCTTCTAAACACACATTATCAGTTTGTAATATGAAAATAAATGTTTCCAGTAAATAAAGATGAGAGGAATTAAATATAGATACTTTACTATTAGCTACATAAAAACATTTAAGATTTTTTTCTGCAATAAATTCAAACTAGATATAAATTTACAATGATACAAAAATAATTTTGATGTATAAAAATGAACCTTTGAGTTTCTCCTCAGTGGTGGAATCTTTGAGGTTTATTTTTTAATAAGATACCTATTTTAAAATATAACGGTGACATTCACACCATGTTATCTGTGTTATAACTGTATGAGGAGGAGAGAAGTGTTTTTCAACTAGATGGGTTTCTGTGCTTAAGAACCTGAAATGGTCTACATTGTCCCAGTTTTTTTATTTTCTCCTTCAAGAGGAAAACCCCACAGTTATCACTGCTCTGCTAAAAAACATACAAAGCCTGCTAACTATAGGACAAGTATACACTTAATATTATCTCGGTACATTTCTAGGAAATTCACATACTGTATTTCACATATGTTCACATTATAGTACCCAAATTAGCGAACTATTTAAAATAAATTGTCTACTTGTTAAACCTAGACTATAGACTTTTACCAGATTTAGCAGCTAAAATACAGAATGTTCAATTAAAATTGAATTTCAGGTTACAAATACTTTTTAATATAAGTATGTCCCATTCAGTATTTGGAAAGACAATGCAGTATTTGGGACATACGTATACTAAAAAAGCATTCATTATATATCTGAAATTCAAATTTAACTGCATATGTTTTATTTTATGTGGCAACCCTGCCATAGACAAAATATAAAAATGTAAAGCAGAAAGGAAACAATATTTTGTTTTCTAAGAAGAATTTTAAGAGAATATTAGAAACTTTTTCTCTTAGAAATAAAAGAAAATAATATATGGAAAAATTTTGCAAACTATAAAATATTATGTAAGTATAAGATAATGAAATATGAAAAATCTTTTAAAATAACAACTGGAATGCTAAATCAATTCTGCGCCCTCTCTTTGATTGATGTCCAAACCTTTAATATTAATGCTGTTCTTTAGGTTACTTAGAAATGAGTGTGAAGCATTTTCATATTATCATGGATATGGGGGAAAGAAAAGTCCCATTAATGAAAGCAAGTCAAGAAATATCACCCCTAAATTAAGACTATCAGTTGACAGAGATAATAGTACCTTGAATGTATTTGACATTTACTGGTAAATAGTTTATAAGAGTATTATGATTTTTTGAAATGTTCAGAAATATGGAAATTTTTTTTCATTGGCCATGAAGATTACTGCTGTCCATTCAAAATACAATGTGAAAATTTTTATTTTCTACTAATCATATTAAAAAAGTAAAAAAGACAGGTAAAATTAATTTTAATAACATTTTATTTAGCCTAATATATCCAAAATACTTTTATTTCAGCATGTAATTAGTTTTTTTATTGAGAAGTTTTATTTTTAATTTTTTTTTTTTTTTGTAGTAAGGATTCAAATCAGCATGTATTTTACTCTCTTAGCATGCCGCGATTTGGACAAGCCACATTTCAAGTGCTGTGTAACCACACGTGGCTAATGGCTGCCACGTCGGACCGTGCAGCTCTAGATGCCATCTCCTTGCTCTCATACTTGTAGGTAGTACACTTGCCAGGTGTGAGGGAAGACATAGTTCCAGAAATCCCAGCATTTATCTGTTTGGCGGCACTCACCAGTTGATATCTTTTTCCAGATTCAATTATCATCTGAAGTTTGAATCCTGTCAGTAAGCCAGTGTACAATTTCAGTTCAGTATATACATTTCACTATATTTTTGAGTGCCTATTCTGTGTCAGAGTTGGAATAAATATATTTACTGTGTGGATTAAAATATTTGCTATCTTCTCAACTTAACATGTTTTAGGTACTATATTGAGGTTAAAAGGAGCGATCCTGAGAATGGCATTCTTGGACACCACAGGCTGCTTAGTGCCACCCGCATTTGAATCCTGGAGAGAACACAATGTGCCTGAAGAAAAAGATGAGAAGGAAAAATTGAAGAAAAGACGGCCAGTCTCGGTATCCCCTTCCTCTTCTCAGGAAATTAGTGAAAACCAGTATGCAGTGATATGTTCTGAAAAGCAGGCAAAAGTAATCTCACTGCCAACTCAGAACTGTGCTTACAAGCAAAACATTACAGAAACCTCATTTGTGCTTCGTGGTGATATTGTAGCCTTGAGTAACAGTATCTGCCTTGCCTGTTTCTGTGCCAACGGACATATTATGACTTTTAGGTAAGAGTATGATCATTTTCAAAACACGAATACAGCATTTCCTATCTCAAAACGGAATTATACTCAGTTTTAAAGAAAAGATTTTATTTGTTTACAATGTTTTAAACTGAGAATTTAATTTTATTCAGTTAATAGTGAACAAGTTTATGAGAAATAGATATTATTTTTATCTCCCACTCAAGTGCACTAAATCATAACATAGTATAAGGTCCTTGCATTTTTAACCTTCTATAATAGTTTGTTCAATACTAAAACCTACCCTGGTTTATTATTAACAAGTTTTTAATTTTTTTCTCAAGTTTGCCAAGTTTAAGGCCTCTATTGGATGTGTATTACTTGCCCCTTACCAATATGCGGATAGCCAGGACATTCTGCTTCACCAACAATGGACAAGCATTATATCTTGTTTCACCTACAGAAATCCAGAGACTCACTTACAGTCAAGAGACCTGTGAAAATCTTCAGGTAAATAACAAAACATTACTGTGGTTTCCTCAGAGATGAAATATTCTCTAAAGTCCCTGACAATGTCCATCCCTTATACTCACAAGTGTGTACAAATGAGCCCACGTGGGAAAATCCACACCCTTTATTGAGACTTTCAGAGCACATGCTTTGAGACTTGTGATAAAGGACCTTCCTCAGACTCTTGTCATAAGAGGGACTTCATCTCATTAACCCATATTTTTTCTTTCCAGTGGTGGCAAAGATATTTGTAATGTTACATATGGGGTCGGACAATCAATTTCGCGAACTCATCCTAGAAAAAGTGTTACATACCTCACTGCTGACTCACTAGGGTCACGTTCAAAGTACTCCCTTCAATCAGTTTTGGAACTCTTTTTTTTCTGGAATGGCCATCAGAGCTGTCGTCCTACCCCAAATCTGGCAATTAAGTTTGTGAACTTGCTGTCATGTGCTTACATTGGCAGCACTGTACAAACAACTCATGTTGCCAACAGAAGTGCACAGTGGCAAGTTCACAAACTTAATTGCCAGATTTTGGGGTAGGACGACAGCTCTGATGGCCATTCCAGAAAAAAAGAGTTCCAAAACTGATTTGAAGGGAGTACTTTGAACGTGACCCTAGTGATAGTCAGCAGTGAGCTATGTAGCACTTTTTCTAGGATGAGTTCTCGAAATTGATTGTCCGACCCCGTACATTTTATACTTACTCTCCTCATAGGATTAATACCTCTATTATATGCACGTACCCAAACTTTTTAAAGAAGTATGTTAATGTAAAAATAATTATATCTATTTTAGGGCAAATTGTGTCATCCTTTTTCTGTAATCACAATGATGTATATACATAAAAGAAAAAATGAATTTTGATAGTTTCCTGTGAATATTTTTGTTGATTTATTGGTGAGAAATTACAAACATTCTTTAAATATAAAACTGGTCTTTTTCAAATATTTGAATGCCTTATGTGCTTTTCTATACTAGGGCTATCCATAAAGTATCCAGCCATGTAGTAAGAAAAAATAGAGATATTTATGACTGGTTATTTTCCTGACAGTACTCATGTATTAGAAATGATCTATTAGATTTTAGCTTTACTATTTAAAATAAATATTGTATTAAAATATTGATATTTGATATTTAGAGGAAACTATTATTTAAGGCAAGTTTATTGTGAAAGTTTTTGCAAGTAATTAGTCCTATTTTACTTATTTGTAAATTTGAATTTGTGGCTAAATGTTAGAGCATGAGCTTTAGAATCAAGAATACTGAGTTTGGGGAGTTCCCTGATGGTGCAGTGTCTTAAGGCTTCGGTGTTGGCACTGTCAGCGCTGCGGCCTGGGCTCGATTCCCAGTCAGGGAGCTACCCACATACCAAAAAGCAAAAAAAAAAAAAAAAAGAATACTGAGTTTAAGTGCCAACCTTATGTGACCTTATACAAGTTACTTACTGGCTCTGAGTTTCATCATCTTTAAAATAAGGATGGAATTAATATCTATGTCATAGGTTATGGTGTGGATTAGGGGAGACAATGCACATAAAGTGCTAAGCACAGCGTATGCTCAATGACATGTTAGTAGTAGTATTTCAGTAAGCTAGACTATATTGGAAACATACTCAAAATGATATTATAACCTTGAGAGTAAAACAGAATTATATATCTGATATGTAGATTGAAGTCCCCATTTACATTTGGGTGGAAGTATTTTTTACAGAGATTTGTAAGTTTTTGAATTAAAATTTTCCTTTTATGAGAAAGATAAAATTTTCCTTCAATGTTACTTTCACCAGTAAAATGTTACCACATTGAGAAATATAAATGAACAATTGAATTCATTCTTAATTCATTTCAGTCTGAAACATAACCTTAATTCAATTATTCAGAATTCTAAACTTTATCACTTTTCTGGGATCAGTTCTATCTCTTGATAAGTGTTTTATCTTACTATTTTAGTAAAAATTAATAGCTGCAGTAAACTACCAATTTATATTTAAATGAATGGTCAGTTAGTATTATACTCAATTTATTTTAATAACTATCTGCTATGTACTTTTCATGATATGAAGACAAATGTAAAATGGACTCTGTTCAAAGAGTTTGTAATAGAATGTTTACTTTGGGCAATATTGACATTTCAATTACTTTTATATTTTCAATGCCTAAAAATGCCTTGGCAAAAATCTGTTGAATAAAGAATACCATGAACTTTATAAACACTATTCCTTGGTTCCCAGAGTGCCCTGTTACATCGTGCGTTCATTTAATTTTAATTTAAAAAAATAGTAGGCATCTAAGAAGATACCTACAAATAATAATGGAGTTTCCAACCAAGATGAAATAATAGGCACCAGATTAACCTTCCTGCCTGAAACAGCCAAAAACATGAAACAGCAGTTTTCAAGACCCTGAACATCAGGTAATGAAGGAACGTAATTGCTGAGAGACAAGAAATGAAGAAGGTTTCCCAGCTTTAATGCTATGATAGAGATTCCAGAACATGGCACAGAGTGAAGGTACTAAGGCAAAGTATGACCCAATTTCCAAGTTGAGGAGACACACCAGGTGTCTTACTTACCTGCCTAACAAATCATGAAAGCAAGACCCAAAAAGATCAACATGTTTTCTAGTATCCAAGAATAAAACTGAAGACTACTTAGAGGAAATAATAAATATCCAGCACCCAACAAGGTAAAAAAATCATAAAGTCTGGCATTTAGTGAGATTATTCAGCATGCAAGGAGACAGGAAAATGTGATCATTACTGAGAAGAATAATCAATCAATAGAAACCAAACCAGAACTGACACAGACATTAGAATTAGAACAGAAGGACATTTAAAACAAATATAAATGTATGCCATATGTTCAAAAGTTGAGTGAAAACATGGAAGATGCAAAAGGCCAAAACTGAACATCTAGAGATGAAAAACAGTGTTTGAGATATGGGATAAGATTATACAATGTAGAAGAAAAGATTAGGTAACTTGAAAGTATAGCAGTAGAAAAACAAGTGTTTAAATTGGGCAAATTTATACCACTAAAACATCTGTATTAGAAAAGTCCTCATCAAATCACTAACCTCAGTGTGCACCTTAAGAAACTGGAAAAGAAGAACAAATTAAACTCATGGTAAGCAGAAGAAATAAAAATAATATTGAATGGAATCAATGAAATTGAAAACAGGGAAACAGTGGAAAAATATCCATGAAACCAGAAGCTTGATCTCTGAAACCAATAAAATTGATCTCAAGCCAGACTGATTATGAAGAGAAGGGACAAATTACCAGTATCAAGAATGAAAGCAGGCACATTACTATTGATTCTACAAATATTAAAATGGAAAAGAAACACTTTTATGCCAATATATTCAAAACTGGATTATTAAATGCAAATGGACAAATTCCTTTTGAGACACATGTTACCAAAGCTCACTCAAGAAAGAAATAGATAACCTGAAGAGCACTATATCAATTATAGTGATCAAAATATAGGTTAGAAACCTTGGACAAAGAATATTCCAGCCTTCACTAGTGAATTCTGTTAACATTTTCAGGAAGAAGTAATACCAGTTCTACACAAAACTCTTTCAGTAATTAAAGCAGGAAATGCTTCTCAACTTATTATATGAAAATATTATTAACATGGTACCAAAACCAGACAAAGACATTGATAGAAAATTGCATATAGACCAACATACTTCACAAATATAGATGTAAAAATTCCCAACAAAATTTTAGCAAATTCAGCAAAGGATAGTTCACCAAATGGGATTTATCCCAAGAAAACTGGGTTGACTTAACATTTCTCAATCAATCAATATAATTCACTGTATTAATAAACTAAAACAAATAGAAAGCAATTGACAGAATCCAACATCCATTCCTGATTTTTAAAAATATCTCAACAAACAAAGGAAAAAGGGAACTTAAAGGAAATCTAAGAAAAATCTATACCTAACATAATCCTTAGTGATGACATACTGAATTATTTTTCTTTAAAATCAGGAACTAGAAAAGCATGTTGACTCTCAACACTTCTATTCACTGTTGTATTTAGGGTTCTAGCCACTGCATTCAGGCAAGAAAAAGAAAGAAAAGGCATTCTGATTGTGAAAGAAAAAATAAACCTGTTACTATCTACAGATGACATGATCATTTACAGAGGGTGCCAAAAAAATGTATACACATTTTAAGAGGGAAAAAATTGTATTAAAATTGTATAGTAATACTCAATATAAACTGATAACAAAAGATGAATACAAATCACATTTGACTTACAAGAGGTGCTCAAAGTGGTTACCATCATCAGCATCCAGACACTTCTGATTACGGTGAACTACTGCTTGAGCAACATTGACCAAAGTGTCCCCTTGGATTGCTGCTCATGCTGTTTCAGTTTCTTCCCAAAGTGCCACCACTGTAGCCAGTTTTCTATAGCACACCACATCCTTTAAGGTCCCCAAAGGTATAAATCGAAGGGTGTTAAGTCAAGAGAATGTGGGGGAAACTCAAACAACATTCTTGAATTTCAAATACCACTTCACAATGGTCTTATGCTCCTCCAGCAACAACTGTGCTTCCACTGTTTTCTCTGACTGTCCTGCCTGTCACATGGTGACGCTAGCATTCATTTGATTAACACCATCTTTGGAGTGAACGTCATACTACACATTGCTACCATAATTCAATTCGACTTAGAAAAGTAATACATAGATAACATGTCTTAAAATGTATATACATTTTTGGCACCCCTGGTATACAGTAAATGTAATGAAATCTACCCCAAAAGCTACTAGAAACAAGTGAATTTGACAAGGATGCAGGACATGATACTGACGTGGGGGGAAAAGTTATTTCTGTATTGGCAGAAATATGAAATATTTTGGGATAAATCTAACAAAAATATGAAAGGCTCTTACACATAAAGCCACAAAACATTGAAAGAAATTTTTAATAACCTGAATAAATTGAAATGTGTACCTGGTTCACAGTTCAGAAAACTTAAGATATCCGTTCTCTCAAAATTGATCTGTAGATTCAAGGCAATCCCAAACAAAATCCCAGTGGGATTTTTTTGTGTTGTAATTGAAAGATTTATTCCAAAATTCATATGGCAATGCATGGAACCTAGAATAATAGGCAGAACAACTCTGAAAAAGAATACAGTTGAAGGACTAGCACTACCTGATTTTAATAAGTATTGTAAAGCTACAGTGATAAAAAGAGCATGATTTTAAAAATGTAATATATACACCCACCCACCCACACACACACACACATAGAATACACACACACAAAATTATTAGTCAGCCTAATAAAGAAGGAAATCCTGACATTTGTAAAAACATGGATGGGTCTGATGGGGTTATGCTAACAGAAATAAGCTGGACACAGAAAAAAAAATACTGTGTGATATAACTTATGTTTGAAATCTAAAAAAAGTTCAACTCATAGACATAGAGTAAAGTGGTGGTTACTAAGGGTCAGGAAGTGAAGGAAATGTAGAGTTGTTGTCCAAAGAGTACAAGCTTTCAATTTTAAGACAAATAAGTTCCAGAGATCTAATGTACAACATGATGACTATAGTTAATAATAATGTATACTTGAATTTTTCTGTATCAATTTTAAGTATTCTCACCACACACACACAAAACTAACTCTATGAGATGATGCATATATTTTTTAGCTTGATTGTGGTAATCATTTCACAGTGTAAACATATACCAAAAAAACATGTTGCATACCTTAAATATATACAATTTTTTATTTGTCAAATTGATTATCTATTTTGATTTGTGAACCTTAAATAAAACTTATCGTAATCACATAGAGTTGGAATATATCATTTAATTCATTTTAAACAATAATAACTGTTCCAAGCACCTCAAGATTGTAATCTATAAACAAAACCCCAGGTAGTCATTGTGTAATAAAAATTTGACAGTTGAACTATTTAGCTTTTTTAAAATATATTATACATTCAATATTGAAATTTTTTTCTGTGCTCATCTTGGAATATATTTATTTAGATTCACTATTATAGGATTTTCTTAATCAAGATTATAAAATCAGTGATCATTTGATGTATTAAAAAGAGTTTAGTGATCATCAAAGCACATTCATTGACCTCTATAAAATTAGTCCTAAATTTTACCATATAAGCTTGTAACACATATGGCAAATGAGATCCAGAAGTCTAACATCAGACAAGTATATGTGTTTTTGTATATTCATATTTTGTTGTTTAAAAATCTAAGGTAATGTTTCAGACATATAGTTTAGTGTTACTGATGTAGATGTCACAGAAAATGAAAAATCTATTTTAATTTTTACCAAAATTTACTAATCATTAAAAGTAATCATTTTAAATAATAAATTTAATTATGGTTAAAATTCTTATTAAATACATATGAAAAAATACCTATAGATACTATTTAATTCTGGTGTAATGCATACTTTTTTAATATCAATGTTTTCCCCCAAATCCTAACATTAAGACTTTGGACATTGCAGATTCCTTTAAGAAACACTAAATTTTAAACTTCCATTAAAAATATCTGTTCATATAGTTAATCTGTTGATAAATGACTTGCATATTTTCTAATTTATCTCTAATTATATGAATTTTTCTCATTTAGTGTATACATCATTAAGCGTGTGCTCTTAGTGCTTTATATAATGTTCATTATCTTTAATCCTGATGACATTCCTGAGAGCTAATTATTACTCTCTTCTTTTTAAAGTAAAGGAAACCTGTTCTCTGAGAGACTGATCTGCTTCAGATTCCTCTGCAACTTAAAGGCAGAGGTGACAGTCACACCCCACATGGTTCCAAAGTTTATATTCATTTTATTACACTATAGTGACTTGATATATGCTGTGACCTCTGTTTCTTTTTTTTAATTTCTTCATGTTTGTAAAATTGTAAGCTCATTAAACACCAAATAAATTAAGAGTTGTAAATGGTAATTCTAAAGTGCACTTAATTTCAAAAAGCTTATCTTTATGCTGTCACTTTGTATGTCATACTATCTTGTTTTAGCATAAAACACACTCATATGGTAGTGGTTTGCCATTTTTGTTGTATCAATTTAACAGGTAGAATTTAAATTAGAATCTATAAAGTACAATATAAAAAAGATTCAAAATACTATCTAAAATCCCCTTTGTTACAGAGTGTAATATTAATTTGAATGAAATAAAGGTATTAATATATTCTATGGTAGATTTTAACAAGTTTGATCTATTGATTTCAGGAAGGTTTTCATCCTAGTTTTACTCCACTTTATAGAAATCCAGAGGAAAGAAAACTAAAATGTAAAGGCTTTATCTTGCTTCAACATTATAAATGAAACTGTGTTATATAGTGTTAATAATTATCTCCCATTTATAATCTGGTTGGAGAGACAAAATTAATATAGATCTCTCTAAAAGTAAAAATTTTGGACATTCTTAGCCCAGCCCTCAGGAAGAAACTTTAAAAAATACATATTTTAGCTCCAGCTATAATACTATAATACCAGAATACAGCAGAATTAGTACCAGGAACCATAGTGTGTTTGTGTTTTGTATAATAGCTACTTCTCTTCATTAGGCAGAAATGCAATCCCAAAGTCTCGCTATATGTTTTTTGCATCCAAGTCTTCGCAAAACTGTCTTATAAATTGTGTTGCTACTGTCCCTCTCTTACAGAAATTTCTCTCTTTATATATTATCTACAAAGTCAGTAACATATCAGTAACCTTTCTTGTCTCCTGACTTATTTTATTGTTTCTGTGCTTAGTGGAATATTGACAGTAATTCAAAAAACTTGCTGACGATATAGAAGAAGCCTTTCCATCTCCCTACCAGATTTCTGAAATTCCGGGTGTATGTTGGCATACTTCTCTTAGCATGTTAATGAAAAAAATAAGTTGTTGTGTCTTTCTGAATTACTAATTTTTTTGACTCAGCTAAAGGTGGTAATTCCAAAACGGTTTCATCATTACCCTAGATTTTTCAACTTGCCGGTGGCTTTTCTTTTTTTCTAGTGTAGGAAGACCTAATTGTTAACACAGTTATCAATTCTTGATAAGAAGAGTTATGTGAAAATTTTGTCAAAGATTGGAATCTCCTTCCATTTTAGGCAGGAATATCATCTTTGCTTGAAATATAAGGAAAGTACTCTAGCCAAAGTAGCAAGCAGCAAGTTAGCCTTAGTCAATCAGTTTAGTGTTTGACTAGTCAGCATGTCCTGGATCTGATCATTTGAAATGTGCTCTTACTTGTTTGTGAATCTCAGCAGATAATGTTATAAGCTTAAGTTAAAGAGTTTATAGTGATGGTTTTGCTAATTATAGCTTAGTTTCCCTGAAATGTTAGCAATTACAATTTGTTTTGATTTTGAAGGAAATGTTGGGTGAACTTTTCACTCCTGTAGAAACACCTGAAGCACCAAACAGGGGATTCTTCAAAGGCTTGTTCGGAGGCGGTGCACAATCTCTTGATAGAGAGGAACTGTGTAAGTTGATTTATTTAATCGACTAATAGAGCTATAAAAGAGAAACATTCAAGCCATATAAATTTTCCTTACTTGTTATGTTCTCCTTTTTCTTCTTTGTCAGAACAATTAATAGACCCATGTTTTCACAAAATACATGAAATTATTTCCTATCACTCTAACCTAAATCAGGAATATTTTACTCAGAGAACCCAAATCAGAATAGCTTCAGGTAGCAAAAACAAAGGATTCACAAATTGAAATGAATAATTTTGAAAATATTTTTATTAAATGAGGTCATTATTATTTTAATTCTATAACTGACTTTAATTGATTACCTTAATTTTGAAAAAGTGTTTTCTTAAACAATTATTGTATTTTACAGAATCTCCAAAACTATTTTTATCTCACTGGGTTATTTCAAATAGCATATCTGGTTCATTTACTACCTCCCACATAATAGGAACAAATTGGTCCTTGAATGAACCAATGAACCATCAATGTTTGACCTATCTTTCAAGTAGGAGCTACTATCTATGCTTTTTTTAAAAAAATTTTTTATTTTAAACTTATTTTCTAAAATATTTTAGAATTTCTTTTTATGGTTTACTAATTAGAAAACCAGTAAGATTAAGTACCAGTAAGTAGCAGTGCATGCAGTGCAGTTTCATTTTAAAAACTTACCCATGGCCTGGGTTCGAGTCCCAGCCAGGGAACTACCAAAAAAAAAACCAAAACAAAAAAAAAAAAACAAAAAAAATAACTTACCCAGATGATTATTTTATGGATAATGAGATTTGATCAGTTTTAATTCTTTTAAAAAATATGAAGAGTGTTCTTCAATTTGTGCGGGACTGATAATTTGAAATTATGTTTTCACTGAGGATAATTATACAAAATTTTAAAAAATTATTTTAATTCTTAGAACCACCCAAGAGCTAACAATATGGTAAGGACAATATCCATGGGGAAGGATGGGAACCCAGAGTGGTAAGCCTGGTGACCTGAAGCTACCTTTACTCTTAAACACTTTGATAATCTGAAGCAGGAGACCGAGATGCTAAATGAGACATTTTTATACAAATGAACAAATGAATAAAGCAAACCTGGCCACCACTCAGGGGAACTCTAAAGGATGTACTTCAGATAGAGGAAAAAATAATCCTCCATGGAATGTCAGATGTGGGAAACAGTGCTTTGGAAAGAAAGTGATAAATACATACATAAATGTAATTAAGATAATCTTTAAAGCGAAGTCTTATGTGTATACACAAATACACACATAAACAATATGACCCAAAAAATTGCACAAAATGTACAGAGACAATAGATTATTGATTGTGAAAGGCTGAGACGAGGGGGAAATAGAAAGTATACTAATAAAATTGAGGCTTTTTTGCAGTAATGAAAATGCTTGGGAATAGCTAGTGATAATGGTTGTACAACCTTCTGAATAAACTCAAAATTACTGAATTGTTGAGGGGAAAATTTTATCGTATGTGAATTATATTTCTAAAGGAAAATGTATGCTAAGGGAAGAAGAAATAATACAGCAGCTTTAATAGATTTAAGACTTATGCAGTAATCTAGGTGTTAGGTAATCAGGGCCTAGATTACAAAGGGACAGAAAGCAATGAATTCGTGAGATCTTTTGAAGGAAAAAAATCTGTTCTGGTTGAAAAGTGACAACATAAATGGAGAGGAAAAAAAAAGGATAGAGCCTATCTGTAACTTTTGGAGCCTGAAATAGAATACTGAATAAATCTGTTTTTCTTTACTTCTGAGGCTATGTAAGACAAAGTGTGGGGTAGATAAACTCAATTAAATCTGTATATTTAAATATAAATATTTGAATATAAATATTTTAAGTTAATTTATCTTCTGTATTTTGTGCATGGAAGAGCAGCTTTTACTGTTACGTAAATTGGTATCAGTATACCCATTATTCATTTCAACAAGTAATTAATTACCAGTCCCTTTTTTGCACAAGCCCTGTTATGTGAACTAGTGTAGAGTACAGCATTTATTAATGTACATTGTGTTTTGCATGTTTGAAAAAGTATCTAAAAATGATTAAAATTATTATAAGGAAAAACATGTATTATAAAGTGAAATATAGATATTTCTGAGTCACTTATTCTCTCATTTATCCAATTGGTTCAGTTGGGGAATCAGCCTCAGGAAAGGCCTCAAGAAGTCTCGCACAGCACATCCCTGGCCCTGGAGGCATTGAAGGCGTAAAAGGAGCAGCCTCTGGGGTCGTCGGTGAATTAGCACGAGCCAGGCTGGCACTAGACGAGAGAGGGCAGAAACTGGGTGACCTGGAAGAAAGAACCGCGGCGATGTTGTCCAGTGCAGAATCATTTTCTAAACATGCTCATGAGGTATGCCTGTCAGATACTGAAACAGCAGAACAGTAGCAACAAGAGACCTTGGTAAAGCAAGGATGAAAAGCATATTTTCAGAGCTGTTGCTACCTGCACATGAATTTTCATGGTTTCTCTGTAATTGCAATTTCCCAACTTGCCACTAGAGGGAACTATTACAAGAATACGCATCAATAGCCTTTGGTCTTTTACTGAAGTTTATAAATCCGAGGGGACCCGCACCTTCAGGCTTTCTGTAAACAAAGCCAGCGGCCTTGCAGCTATTTCTTAGGGAACGCGATAACAAAGCTAACTTTCCAACTGCTTCAGGCTCTACTACCATTTCTCCTAGAGAGGGAAGTCATTTCCCTCTCGTGATTCCTTAGGTAAATCTAAATAACTAAAACTGGCAAATACTTTTATTCAAATAAACAATATCAGATCTGTCTGTGGACCAGTCATATAGAGGAGCAGTGAGGTGCATTTGTGCAGTGAATTAATCTTGATGATCTAGGAAGTCATGGTAGGGCTTAGAAAAAGACTATTAAGTAGGGCTTCCTAATTAGCCCTCTTACAAATAGGCTTCCTTGGCCAGCATAGTACACTTAAAACTGAATTTGAAGGCCTTCAGGTAGCATGCACGTTCTTCATTTGACACACAGGTCTGCCTCTCCTTGATGCGTTGCACTGTGCTGCTTCACACATTTAGTTACTAGCTAGCGCTTGAGGACATTTTGAGTTTGTTACCTGAAAATTCCATATTAAGGTCATTTTTATGTTTTAGTAACCAATCTGTCAGCAGTAAATCTTTAAATTTTTCAATCAGAAGTCATCCCTTCCTTACTTAAGCATGCTGACACCTAAAATGCATAAAAGAGTTAACTTGACTGGGAAGAGATTTTTCAAGGGCTCAGAGAGCTTCAGAGATCACTTGTTAGTCCTTGTACTAGGCCGACACACACCTCATACAGACTGGCAGCCTTCAATCAAGGTCAAGAATTGTGTTGGCATAACCCTGCACTTGACTGTGATCCCTAAGGCATATAACACTTCAGTCCATTTCAGAATATATCCACACTCTCAATATTTAGCAAAGAGCCAGTGTCAGACTGGTAGCTTTTCCTTTCTACCTAATATCCATGAGCCATACTTGCCAGTTGAAGGAAGACAATACATTGAGATAGTTAAGATGGTAGGTTTTTGAATCAGAACTACATGGGCTCACCCTCAGTTTCACTATTGTGTTACCTTGAGTAATCTTGTAAGCTTCAATTTCTTCATTTACGAAAGGAGGAGGAGGATAATACCTGACTCAGCGGGGTCCAACCTTGGGGCTTCCCTGGGCCACACTGGAAGAACTGCCTTGGGCCACCCATAAAATACACTCACACTATCGATTGCTGATGAGCTAAAAAAAAAGGTCACAAAAAAATTTTATGATGTTTTAAGAATTTGTGTTGGGCCACATTCAAAGCCATCCTGGGCACAGGTTGGGTAGTCCTGGCCTAACTTATACAGTTGTTTTGAAGACCAAATGAAATCATGCAGAGAAAGCGAGTCATACAGTTCTGACTCAGAGTAAGTACTCAGCAAATTTTAGATGGCAATAGTGGTAGTAGTATTTTTAACCTTTCATTCCCCAGGTTCTTTAAACATTATTTTTAGTTCAAATTAGAGAAGTAAAAATTACCTTATTTGTTAAGTTCTTAGCTTAAGTCACCAAAAAATGCACTGGCTCAAATTTAATTATGTTACATATCTAAGAAATGTAAGGGTCTTCTAGGCTGATTCTTAATCGGTAAGGTTTTTTTTCCTCTGCATGGAACAGTTCTTACTGCTTTCCTATATATTGATTTGATGTAAGCAATTTAGTAACACTAAAGAATGTTTGAGAATGATACAATGTTTTGGAAAATTAGAGAAATCAGTTGAAACATACAAGTGTTGTTCTAGCATGTTTCAAATATGGTTTTCTTGTTTTCTCCCTTTAGATGATGTTGAAATACAAAGATAAGAAGTGGTACCAGTTCTGACAACCAGAAATCCAACTAAGTCCAACTTCAGCCGAAAGGAAACACAATTTTCCTTTATTACTTCATTGGTTTTACTGTAGGAAAGTTAAAGGATGTTCGTCAATGGAAACTCTTCTTTCCTTGCACAATCATGCACTGTTTTACCTCAGTCACGTGGTTTTAACTGAGGCGTGCGCACACGCGGAGCGGAGTGTGTGGTGTGTGCCAGCTGTGAGTTGACAGTGTGGGAACTAAGCAGGGCACACGTTACAGATGAAGAGAGAAAGGGGAATGTTGAGATGTGGCAGGGACTATTCCCGAGTCATTCCTGTATCGAACTTGCTCATGCCAAGAGCTGTGTGCTGTTGTTTCTGCCTCAGTGTTTGACCTCGGAGGGAGAGGCAGTAAGTTCTGAGGCTGAAGTCGTTGTGCTTGTCCCACTGACTCAATTATAAACAGCTGGTTTGGACCTTCCTCCCTTAAACTGACTGGTCATCAGTATCATTAGTGAAAAAGACACAAACTGTTTGTTACCATATCTTTAGACAGATAAGCTGAATGGTGGGCTTTAAATAATAAAAACATACACATAGTTGACTTGTGTATGGGCTACTCTTGAATTCTTGTTATTGTATACTTGTGTTTAGTCCACATTTTGTCAAAAGCAAAACAAGGTGATACACCACTTTTCATTGAAAAGAAAAGTGTAGAGCATGACTGAATTGCTCATCATTCTGGGAGTTTCCATGTAGTGGCTATGCAGTGTGGAAAGTGAGAAAAACCTCCATTGTAGTGAGGAGAATACTTCAATGTCCCTTGTCCTTGTTCTCATTCATTCAGCTAAAGGTGGATTTGACCAAAATAGTTACTGGTTAAATTTGTAGAAACGTTGAAATTGGCTAAGTTTTTAATTTTGCTTGAATTTTTATAAAATGTTTAACCAAATGTACCTTTGCATTATTTAATTAAAATTGCTAAAAGAAATGTTTCATTATTTCAGTAAAGTGCTCAGCTCCCATTTTAAAATGCCCTTGATTTGCTAACAGTTCCAGTACACTCAGGTGACGAGCCAATTAAATCTTAGCACACATGCTGTCGCATGGGAAACTGCAAGCATCTGTTGTCAATAATTATCTATATAAGAGTTTAGTCTGATGACCTACAAAATATTTTCTGTAGAAATATACTATAAATCTGTACATTTCCTTTCAAGGTTTTAAAAAGCCAAAAGGAAAGGGAAATATGTGCATTTGGTAACTAAATTATTTCTGTTTTGGAGTATTAATGCAAATGAGACCATCAGTGGACAGTGAATGATTAGTTTCTAAAATAGCTTTGCAGACAGGAAAGAGACAACTTGATAGACTCGCAAGTAATCTTGTAATGTGGGGGCTCATCTGAGATTATTATTGATTGTTATTAAAGCAAAGCAGGAAGAGCAAAATAGAAGCATTACATTTAATATTAATGAAATATAAATGTTTTCTATAAAAAATTGTTTAAAACCATTTTCTTTTTGCATTGAGATAATCAGAGTACAAATTGGTAGCTAACATGGTGGTTTTTCTATTCCATATGATCATTAAAGTTATATGTAGAACACTTTTATTTCATGTAGTTTGTTATGTATCTTTTCCTCTTTACTCTTCATTAATAAAGCCTTTTGTTTACATTTTATAATGTGCACTACAGGACATAAAGGTTTACATTAAAACTTACTTTAAATATCATTACAGAGGGACTAAATATAGGTGATGGAGGTAATTGATCAAGCCAAAAGAAATATTTTAAAAATAGAATACTTTTCAAAAATTTTTGAATTTGTAGAATGTATCTATTAATAAAATATTTCTGTTTAGTTAATGTCAGCTGTATGATGACCATTCAGCAGTTTACAAATTGCTTAATTTGTATCATACATTATCTAATAAACCCAATGTTCCACATGTCACAGGAAGTATTAGGCCATTTTTTAAAAGTACAGTTTTGTGAATGTCATCTATGAAATCAACAGTTACGGATTTGAAGTTGTGAAACACTAAATAAAGTAATATACTGGGTTATTAGCCATTCATGTGGAAGGGCATATTAGCTCCAGGTATTTAATTTGCTGTGTTATTTTGTTAATTGTATATCAGCTTCATTTTTACTGGCATTTTTCCTGTTGTATATAAAATGAACCAGTCTTACAATTATTTTCAAACAGAGAAAGTAGATAGGTTTGTGATGGCTTTTATAAGAAAATCTTAAATCAGTATTTTGGGTTATTTTATTTCATTTTTAAATTAATCTACAAATTATGCACAGCACACTAGAAACTTAGAAAGCTTGAAGTATTTTTGAAAATAGGAAATAAGCTCCTCCAAGTTATACTTGATTCAGTCTGTAGATAAGAGACAGTCTGCAGTAATAACTAACCCAGGGAACTTAATGTAATTTGAGAGATAACATCTCTTTTTTTTTTCTTTTTAAATGCAGAAATAGTCACCAGCAAGCTAAGATTTCAGGAAAATAAACCAAAAAAAAAAAAAAAAAAAAAAAGTCAAAGTAGAAAGTATCAGAAAAATGAAAGATTTTGTGTGCTTCCTCCATATCCTCAAGCATTATTCTTCGTGGCATTTGTCTGTGGCTCTAAAAGCACCGAGGTATTCATTGATTAGCAGTTTGTGAACAAGAAGTGGTTTCCCTGTATGTAGCACATACCCAGTTCATTTCACTCTTCAGATTAAAATCCCTATGTATTTGCTTAGAAAGTTATTTGAAAGCTTAGATTCTGACAAATTCTGTGTAGTATATCCATTTGAAGTTTTGCATCACCTTAATCCCCTTGGCTTGCATTTCAATTGTACAAAAGTGTTTTCAAAAAATGGTTATATATATATAACAGCTATTACGAAGTTAATTTGATTTTTTATGGATGTGAAAAATGCTGCCTCTTGTCTGTTATGTGTAGCATATTACAGTTTAAGTACGATACTGTAAAGAAAGAAGCATTTCTTTTGCTTAGAACTTCTTACTTGTAGGTACCTCTGAAGTTATTTCCTATAGATATGAGTGTTTTAAACAAGTCTGAAAGTGTTTCATACTTTTAGGTTACAGGGGCTGGTGAGGAGACCACTGAGGAAAGGAAAAAGATGGGGAAGCCACCACGGAGTTCACAGTTTTACCCTGAGTTCTTTATTCCATATACGTTTTGCTTAAGGCATTTTCTCATGTCACATTAGAAAAGCTATATCCAAAGGTAAAATTTTTGTGGCAAAGATTTATTTTACATTTTAACTTTGGGGATTTTGTTTATTTGTTTTTTCAAAATCAAGAGCACTGAACTTTAAACTTGAATTTTTCCTGCACTTTTTTAGGTAATGGAAAATTTTTATTATCATTTAATCCACATTTCTCTGTTCAAAGGAAGTGGTACACATGTATAAAACATACCAAAACCATGAATATGCTGCTAGCTACACCTTACACAATTAAACTGATCATAGTTTTAAAACCTTTAATAGGGTTTTATATAATTTTCAAGGGTAAAATATAGTAAAATCATTTGCTGTGTGTTTCAGTGTTCTAAGTCTTAAATTTTCACAACACTTTCAGATTTGTTTTAAGATCATATGGTAGTAACATGTTATATTTATACATACTGCTAGAGAATATACTTTTAATTTTAAAATGGAATTTTTATAAATGTACTCTTTAATTTAAAAAATGGTGAACTTGTTAAGTTTAAGTCAAAGTACTTAAAAAGTATGTATATTATCCATACAAAAAGTTATGTTTTACGCTTATAATAAGAAATACTGATATCTCATATCGAGATAACAATTTTAAAGAATCATACATCATTCAAGTCTTCACACATGACAGGAAAGATATCATTACTATGGTTTTAGAAACCCTCTCTTGAGCATTTTCAAATATTTTATTTTGGGGAAAATGCCCACAACAATAATTGCAAAATCTTTCTCAATAGCTGCAGCTTGCTGTTGGATGCCTACCTTAACTATTGTTTAAAATATATATATATATATATTTATTTATTTAAAATAGTTTTCCAGGTATTTTCTTCTACCTTTTTTAAAAATAAATTTCCAAAAATGAAAACAGAGTTTATGTATTTTTGTCAATGAAGGTTTTCATTTTGTAGTTTATAGACTTTGTTCCTTATCAGTTTGATACTTGATCAATATTCCTAGACTTTTTAATCTGTATTTAGTTTGAAAAAGAGCACTCTTCTATCTTAAGTGTCCTCCTTTTTTTCTTTTCCCTTTCAGGGTGTTCGTTCTCTTGCATTGAAGTTTATGCCCATAAATTTTGTTTTCATTTGAAAATGAATGTGAAGATACTGTTTACAGCTTTTGTTAATTACACTTTTCATCACTGGTCAATTTCTTGTAAAGTGCTATAGGGATTATTTTTTCTGTGAATATTAATCTTACTACTGCCACAGAAGTTTTAAAGGTTCTGTGAATAGAAAGTAGTTGTAACAACAAAATTTAAATGGAAAACTTCAGCTTACCTTTCTCAGCTGTATTAAATGGTTTTAATAACTTCCCAATTATCAGGGTTATAACATTGCTTTTTTCAGTTAAGACTAATTCAGTCTTAAATTATTAGGCACAATTCATTTACAAATTGAGTACAGTACAGTAGTCCAGGGCTATTTGTGATTACTCTTTTTATTACACTCTTTACATCAGAAAAATCACGAATGTCAGTTTTGCCAGTATTTCCCATGAAGCTCATAGTTCAAGGTTTTATAGTGTATGAGATGTAAATAAATCGGTATTAATTTCTTGTGGGTTGTTGGCTTAGGCATTTAAAGTGGATATAGGCTAATGGCAATGAATCTTATTTGGGAGTTTTGGTGTTTTTTTTTAATACTTTTGTTATGTGTTTTGTGTTTAAACTTTGCTTCAACTGAAGACAATGTAAGGAGACTGATGACAGACTCATCAATGGGAAGCAATGCAAAGAGGATAAATTATGTTTTAAAATTTTTTAATTACTTATTTTTTTGTAAATAAATGGTACTGCGATAGTTTAGGTGTGACCTCTGCTTAATATGGTAGTTAGAACCAGAAATACGTTTTGCTTTCTAGTTATACTGTTGGTTCATTGTAAATGCATCACCAAAAACAATATTAAAAAGAACAAGATTAGGTTTTTCTAAGGTTCAGGGGCAAGCATGCTTGGTGTAGAGCTCTAGCTTGTGTATACCTTACACTGTACGTGCAGGTAGTGTTCAGTTGCTGCACTTCATTTATTTTTATATCTTGCTCTGTCCAGTAACTATCTTAAAGGTAAATGCTGGAATATGCATTTTAAATATGGTAAAAAAAAAAAAAAAAAAAACAACCATTTCTGTGTACTGTTTCATTTTTAAAAAATCAAAAAAGCACTATTGCAAACACTAAAAATGTGTTAAACTTTGTAGTTATTTTGCATTCCTGTACTTTACAAACTGTCATCACAGCAAAAGGTTTAAAATTAGGTAATGAAATATTTTTGTAAATAAATACCGTTAAGTTGGTATTTTAAAAAATGTATTATAAATTAATGTTTCTGGAAAATGTTCATATATATGTATATGAATGTCTCTTTATGCTGAAGGGCTCTGACTGGGCAAAATAAAATACTCTAATCTCTCCTGAAACTAAACAAGCCCCTTTTTCTGGAAAATTTGTTTTAATTTTTTTTCTCTGAATTGTGGAATGAACCAATTAGTTTAACCTAAGCAAATAATAGTTAAAATAGATTCGTACATTTACAAAGGGGAACTCAAGTTAATCAAGTAATTTAAGTAACACAAGCTACGTTTCTCTTACCTGCTTGGACTTTTAGGTAAGAGTCCCGTGTCCCTGCATTGAGTAGGGAGCACAGTGGGGAATGAGTCAAACATGTAGGTGCTAGTAGCAGTGAGCACTTCTCAGTCTGCAGTGGGTACAGGTATCCCCTGGGCACCTGGTTAAAATGCAGATTCGAACTCAGGGTGCCCTAAGTGGGGTCTGACTGCATCTGTAACAAGCTTCCTGATAATACAGATCTTGCTGGTCCCTGGAACATGCTTTGAGTAGCAAGGTTGTAGATATTCAGCATTTTGCTAGTTAATACTGCCTGTATCAGTGTCCAACTACTTGTACCAAAAATGATCACATCAATGTATCAGAATAATGTAGATCAAAGCAGATCCAACTATCGTTGTTTTCAGTTGCATTTCAGAATAGAGAATATAGTAATTCTCTTTTAAGTTGAAGGTTTATTTGCTTTTGAAATCTATATAACATCACTGCCCACATGGTGGCAGTCATGTCTCACCTTAGTGTCTGGGCCTTTCACAAGCACTTGCAGCACCCAGTAACAAAGGAGAACCATAGACTTCGCAAAGATTAATTTTCATGATAGATACTTTTTATCTAGAAAATTATTAAAGTCTTAGATATGGAACAGAAGACAAAATACCTTCCTAAGTTCTTTGTTATAAAGTGATGTAGATCATTTGGTACACTGATCTGGTTTATTATTAAAAATTTTAGTATTTTTCAAGAAAACATAGGCAGAATGTGATAATAACTTAAAAATAAAAAATTTGTCTTCATGGCTTTTTAAAGAAACTTAATTAGGGTGTGTCCTGTGTAAATGGGACAGTGTCATCCACTGTTTTATAAAAATACGTAACAACGTTTATAGGAAATTTATTTTCTTCCACCTCTCTAACAATAGGATTGTTATGTCATCATACATTTGTTTTGTGTAAAAATGCGATCTTTTAAAGAAAAGACTTCGTTATTTTTTCAAATTTTATTTGTCTAACATCAATACTTTAGTATATTCTGTTCACTCAAACCTTACTGGAAAGATTCTAACCTTTAGTTTTGGTCACTTTATCTAATTTTATACTATTTTTTTAAAAACCCATAACCTTCATAGTCTCTTTTAAAACAACATAAAAGTAGATATACATTTAATTAATAAAAACGAAGTGTCAGATGATACAGAATATGTTGTTACTAGCAAAGGCTTACTTGAAATTTCCAACTCGAGTCCTTCATTTGCTCCGCCGTGGCCACGTGTCATCCATGGAAGACCGGAAGTGCTGCTGCTCAGCAGATGCTCTGAGGGACAGCGAGGCAACAGTTACTATTGCAAAATGCGCGTGTGTGTGTCTGCGCCCAAACGGGACCCCTTCGTGCATCTCTCCCCCACTGGGTTGATCTCTGAATCTTTCTTCCCCACTTTCTCCCTCTTTCATCCTCCATTTTGGTTCTATTTTCCCATCTCTGGTGTCTCACCCCAAGATCTCTTTATTCTTTAATAATGTGTATTTTAACCAAGCACGTTTCTTTGCAAATTTAGGGGGAAATACTTAGGCTGACCAGTCGTCCTGTTTTAAACAGGACGGACAACAACAGTCCTGTCCCGTTGCGAATGGTACGTGTGGCCAGCCTAGTCTCCCTGGGCTAAGTTCCAGGTGTCAGGAGGCGGCCCAGACGTACCGTTTGAAATGGAGCAGGACTGTTGTGTTCTGTCCTGTTTCAAACAGTACATTTGGTCAGCCTAAAATACTGTAATTCCTTATATTTTTCAGGGTACCCCCTACATATTGGGTGGTTTTCTAAACAATAATGCCATCTCTGCTCTTTGTTGTAACCTCCACTCAAACTCTGAGCAGCTAAAGCAACATCTCACACACAAGAGCCGAGGCAGAGGTCTCTCCAGGTAAGCTCTGGGGGCGTGTGGCGGTGCAGGGGCCCTGTGCTGGCGGCCTCGGGGCCAGTCCTCGCGGCCGCACTGCGGTGTTGAGTCCCAGAAACCCTTCGCAGGGTGTGGATAGAAAAGTTAGAAGACACGTTTCAGAAAATGGAACCCCCCATGTTCCTTTAAGAAGAATGTGACTACAGACATCATGGGTCTCGTCAGTGGTTCTCGAACTTGAGCACGTCGCCTGGGAACCTTGTTAAAACAGACCTGCCTTTCTTACTCAGTAAGCCGGGAGTGGGGCCCAGGAATTTGTATTTTTAACAAGTTCCCAGGTGACCCTGAAGCTGCTCGTCCACAAACCACATTTGGAGAATGTTGCTCTAGAGCCATGCCCTGGGACCAGTCTCTCCTTTATCTCACAAATATTTTGGAGGTTTTCTTTATTATCCGCTAATGAAATTTCAGAGATAATATATTTGCTTCTACATAAAATTTCTTAAACTGTATGTCTTAATATACCAATTATAAAATGAATGTGATTTGTAATTTTTAAAATTGAATTTTAATATGTAAACTCCAAGGTTACACAATAGAACAATGAAAAAAATCCCCACAAATTTCCAAAACACTCCCACTGGGGTGATCACTCCTTCTGACCTTCCCTTCGAGCATGCACCACCACCCACCACCATGGGAGCCTTGAGTGGCCCAGAGAATGAGACCAGTAGTAGGACATAGCCTTTTTGTATCTCTTCATATCCAAGGAGACTGTCAAAAATAAGTTCATAAATGCTGTGGCGTGATGTGAAGTAGAAAGTATGGAAAAGAAGTCTAGACTAGTCAGTGCTAGTTTGTTTTTTTAGAGTATTTGCATTAATTCCTCTTACAAGTTCATGCTCTCCGTGTTGATTTAATCTATGTTTTTGAACTAGTGAGAGTGGGTGAGATAGCCAGGACTCACCTTTGTGTTTGTGCCTGATGCTCATGAATCTGAATACCGGTGTGGTTCTCCTACCAAACACCCCCACCCCTTGATAAGCTAGAGCACTGAGTCCATTTATAACATTCTAATACATAACCTTACCAAGGGGGTCCTCTACTGGAAACTTGATTTACCCCTGCCAACCAAAACTCAACGAATTGGTTGTTAGGCAAGTGGACTTGCCATTTATGTTTAATTTCATTAAAAGTGGAAGATTATATATATATATATATGAATGACTACAAAGTATCCAGCCATGTACTATGAAAAATAGAGGCATGTAGGGCTGGATTTTCTCAGGGAGCTGTGTGTGTGTGTGTGTGTGTGTGTGTGTATAATATATATTTACGGCTCCTTACCAAGCAGTTTGGCCTGAATGGGAAGACCAGTATTCTGTCCCTGCATTTAGTGCTAGCTATGCCAGTGACCTTTTCCAAGCCACTCAACCTCTATTTGCTGGTTTCCTTACGTTTAAAACTAGGATCTAAAGATGGACCTTACCTACCTCACCGTAGTAGTAGGGCTATAATGACATAACCTCTGAGAATCATTAGGAAACAAAATTAGCTCAAAAGCAGAAGCTCTTCTGATCTTAAAAATGTTTGTCTCTTAGAGGCTCTGTGAGTCAGAGAAGAACAAGTAGCAAATCTTGTTATCAGGATCTGCAAATCAGATAGTATTAAGACTGCTATCATCAGGATAAAAAACTATTGATACAATGTCTTTAGTAGAGTAATTAATGGAGGTCAATGAATTAAAATGTGTTTGAATTTAACGAGCACCATGGGTTTCAAGTGAATTTCCTTTGTGATGTGTGACTCTGGGGAGCCAATTCAGGATGCATTTATTGCCAACTACCATCAAAATATAAGATCTTATTAAAATACTATGTAGTTCCCTTCCAAAATGCAGCAGCCAGACTCCCAGGGCCTGGCAATTATTTTTAAATAAATATAATTTTAAAATGTTAATGTTTTCTCTCCGGTGGAAGGAATAAGTACTTTTTGGAGTAGCTCACATGTTTTTCACAGATCATTTATAAAATACCTTTATAAATAAATGTAATAATCGTCTGAAGTTGCGATGTTGCTTTCGTGTTCTTTCATCGAGCAGATAACCTGTCAAAGCCTTTTTTATTTTTATTTTTTCCTGTTTAGACAGTAAAAGGGAGACTGAATCAGGCCAAGGTCCACATCCTTTTTGGCTGCATACCAACAGTGTAACCTTAAGTTACTTAATCTTTTCTAAACACTTACTTCTCTCAAAGATGAATTAGGAAAAAGATTAGTACCGATTCCCTAAGATCGCTTTAAGGACTCCGTGAAGATACGTCTGTTCAGGCGCCCTCTGCTGTCCAGCCTAGGACACAGCAGAGTGCAAACCTGAGCCTGAGCTCTGCAGGAGCGCTCCGGTGAAGCCCTGCTCCGGGGCACGCGTGGCCTCCAGCCAGTTACCAAACTTGTTTGTGAAATGGTAGCAACTGTTTCATCACCTACGTGGAAAACGCCCACGAGAATACCTGGTGCATGCAGCAGTTCATTAAACTAGGAGGCGCCCCTGTTGGCACTACGCACAAGCATGCTGACATAGCCTGATTTTCAACATGGAGCTCTGTGAAAATGGGTCTAAGGACTGATGAGATAGGGCAGAAAGCACTCAAATGGTTTCCATTTTTAGGAGGACTAGGAAATGGGGTTCTCTCTGCCTGCCGGTAATCACATGTAATCTTCGAGGAACCACCTTGGGGTGCAGGAGAGAACTTCTACGAATTCCCCTCTTTGGTGTTTTCCCAGACACAGGTCTTGTTAATGTGAAGCTACTGAACGCCGAGCTCATAGTCACATCTTAGGTACAATACAACAGATGAAAAATAATTTTACAGCAATCCATTTTTACTGAACTCTCTCAGGCGATGTGAAAAGGACTCCGGCTCCTAACCATTCCCACCCCCGCTCCCAGAGTGCTGCTCCTTTGGCTTCTGCATTTTCAATGGCTGCATAGTCTCTGAAGACTTTCAGGTGCCAGATCCTTCAATATGCTCTCTCCCTCTTTCCTTAGACTCTGGCTCCCAGAGAGGCATTCAGAAGAATGACCTCAGCTGTCCCCTTCCTGAGTCTCAGGTAAGATGCTGTCCTGTGTCACTGTGGGTTGCTGAACCCTTGGAGAGCTCTCTCGGGCCCTCTGGCGCCATCACAGTGTGGGGACTCCCCTGAGTTGCAAAGGGCTGTGAAGGCTCACTTCTCCCAACCCCCGGCCTCACACTTCTCAGTGGGTGCCACCGTTCCTCCTCCCTCCTTGGAGCTAGTCCCTGGAGGGTGTCGGGCGCAGAGCCCTGTGGTCCTTCCCTCCCAGCCTGTAAGACCGTCCTGTAGCCTGGACGGACAGAAACTCATTCTGCATGCGTCCTGGTGAGGCCAGAAGCTCGGGCTTCGTGTTGACACCTAAGCTGCCAACTTACTCAAAACCTTTCTTTCTCTTTTCTTCCTCTCTCTCTCTCTCTCTCTCTCTCTCTCTCTCTCTTTCCTTCTTTCTCCCTCCTCCCCCCAAAGCTATTGTCTATGTCACGAAATCCAAATGCCAGCTTGTTTTTCCTTCAGCCAGCCTTCACTGGACACCAGGGTGCATCAGATTCTGTTCTGAATATTGGAACCATGAATATGAACAAGACAAGGCTCTGCCCTGGAGATTACGTTCTGTGACAGTGACATTTTTCTGTCTGTTTCTTCAGTAGTAACTCTACCTTAAGGACAAGGGGGATGAAGGGCCTTTGTTTCCTGAGCAGGAGAACACGAGGAATTCTGTATGTGGGGTGAGGAAGTACGTCACGGGAAACCCCCCACCGTTCTCCCGTTCTCCCTTCCCCCACACCCCGTCCCACTCGTGCCCAGTCCTTCTTACCTGACCAGCGATGCCCAGGTGGCCTGTGCTTCTCCTGTATTCCTGATTATGCTCCTAATTGGCTCCCACTGTCAGTACCTCCTATCCCAGCTCCGACTAAGCTTTTCTCTGTTTGCACTTTTCAAAGGCTCTTCCGATACCCGCTAGTGAAGTCCCACGCTCGCGTCTGGCGATATGGCTCCTCCGCAGTGCACCACCCGCGTTCCACCACTCTGCTACCCCACCGCCATCCCAGGCACACTCCCTCGTTCCCCGCCTCCCCTGACAACACGTGCTGTCGCTTCTCTGTGCTCTTGTGGGTGTTGGGAACAGCCTTCATCGCTGTCTTATCCTGGAAAAGTCCCACTCATCCTTCCTGGCCAAGCTGAAATGTCATTGTCACTTGAAAGCCTTCCATGCCGCCAGGAATGATTAATTGCTCTCTCCTCTTTGGCACGACTGTTCCCTTATAGTGGGTCCTTATCACGGTGTGGGCCTGCTAGTTCAGGCATCCATTTCTCGATCGTGAACTCTTCAAGAAAAGAAACGTCTTGTCCATCTTACCTGTTCAGTAGGAGTTGTTAATATCCATTGCTAAGTTAATAAAACTCAAGAGCTTTTATATATATTTTTATATATTTTTTTCATATGAAAAATATATATGAAAGCTTATGCATGTGTGTCAATATGTAATATATATTTCATATACAATGAAAAAGGAAGACCAATTTGGCGTATAATATATATATTACATATTTACACATATGCATAAGCTTTCATATATACCCACATGTACATATATTTTTATAAATTTCTTCCTTTGTCTAAATTTTAATATCTGTATATTTCTGTCACAAATACTCGTTCAGTAGCTGCTGCTATTTCTTTTCAAATTTCTCCATAAATATAAAATATTGTCCTTTATTTTAAGTGGACGAATATTTTATTGTAAGGCTTTTGTAGCTCTGACAGTTCTGAAAACTTGACTGGTTTCTGAAAGCTTGCTATTAACTCCAGAATACTGTATAATCTGTACTGTGTATCCATATCTAATTCTCTGTTTAATTTAAATAAGATTGTCTGTATGGTAAACATGACACAAGTCAGATACGTGAGTCAATGCCAGGTCGAGTCACGTGATGGTCTGAAGTAAGCAATCAGAATCTCTCTAGGTAATGATCACTGTTTAATTACTCAGAGAAGAACATGCAAATTCAGCTTTTCACATGAAAAAGTAGAATACTATAATCCACAGGAGATCCTTTCAGTCATATGTCTATTATTGTCTTTCCTTTTCTCGTTAGTCTGTGGAATAGTTTCACATGGAAAGACCTGAAATACTCATTTGAAATTGTAGTTGAAAGAAACGTAGAAGTTGTCATTTGAGTAAACTAGTAAGAAGTGGGCATGGTGTGCTGCGTTAAAGGCCTAAACTTCTCTACCTTGTCTTTAACAAACTGTAACTTCCCAAGTGAGGAGACTCAGCTGTATTTGCTGGGTTGGAGTGAGGGTGGGGGTCATAATAGAAGGTAACTTTGGCTAACGAGAAGAATTTCCCTAGTCCTAGGGGTCTAAAAATCTAGGAAGTAAATCACTTCCCAAAGGAAGTCCTTTGTTTCCACATGTAAGATTAACTTGTTACTTATAATGGGTACCAAAATTATTTTCTAAACTACAGTTTAGCTGTTATTATAACCATTGCATGAGGGGAAAATAATCACTCTGCAGCTGTGTAGGATCCCAACCAGATGCTAAGATTCATGGGCTTCAGGCACAAATGTACAAAGATAAGTCCTGGCTCTTTAATCCACTCTGACTAGTTTGTGAGCATGGATTCACTGAAAAAGAAAGAATGACCTTATGAGAGAAATTAATGCAAATACACTGAAGATCCAAGCCAGCATTTAAGTCGTCCGGACTCCTTCTCTACACTCTCGTACAAACGGTGGCATAGTGTTAGGAACATATTTTGACAGCCCCTCTGGATATAAACGGATAAGAGGAATTTGAGTTTGGGGCAAGTTACAAATGATATGACCCTTAGAGTCCTCAGTTTTGGAAGAGGGATGACAATGCTTCCTCGTGGGCTGCTGAGAGAAAAAAGCGAATAGTGTATGTAAAGGTGCTTTATGAGCAGACCATATCCCTGTACAAATAAATGACCCTGAGCGAATGGATCCCTGCGTCTCAATTTCCTTATTTATAAAATTGAAAAGTTGAGTTAATAAACAGCTCTAATTGGTCTTCTAGTTATAAAATGCTTAATTCTCTCATTTGATGAAAAACCCTAAAAATCTCTGCCCTTAGTTGATGTGTCCCTCCAAGAGAACAGGACTTGGATTGCATGTTAACAGGAAATGTCTCCTCCCTGACACTTTCGGGTCATTCCTATATTGAGTTAGAAATTGTGGAGACACAAATGAGATGAGAGTGCATTCAATCCTAGGAAAGAGACGTGCGTGTGTCTTAAGCCACATTAAAACCACGTGCAGCTGGTAGGGTGGGGCACCATCCCTCCCCGACAGGCGCCAGCCAATCGGACGAGAAGCCAGTCATAACGGCAGGCAGCTGAGCCAATGGGCAGTGCAGTAAGCAGCGGGCCCGCCTCCCTCAGGGTGGTATACAACGGGGCGCGCAACACCGATGTCCCTCAGGGCTGAAAGTGAAACAATAACACATTTTCAGGTGAAGGAACTCGAGTAGCATTTGTCACTAGAAAGCTTGCTCTCAGTAAATTGCTAAAGAGAGTAGGGAGAAGCCAGGAGGAGAAAGTCAGGAAGTCAGCAACGAGGGCGGGGCAACAGAAAGGTAAATGTCCGGGTGAGGGCAGCCTTCCCCCCTCGGTGCTTTAAAATACGTTCGCTGATTGAAAACAGAAGCGTGACGTTGTCCCGAGGGCTGTGTCGGGGAGGGACACGGCTGTGGCACCAACGGGGAGTGAACGTTCCATGCGGTGGTTACTTTGCTGTGACGCCCTGGACACGGTAACAGATTACTTCTAGAACTGCGGAAGTGTGTGCACTGTACCCTCGGGCTACGGCTAACGGAACACAGAGAAATACAGTCAAATCACAGTAGATAAATCAAAATGGAAAACTGAGGTTTGTTCGAATTACCCCCCCCCCAAATAAAAGCACAGCAAAGACCAATGAGAAAGGGAAAACTGGAAGAACAAATGAAAAATAGTAAAACTACAGTCCTAAATCCAAACCTAACAAGAATTACATTAAGGGTAAATATTAATAGTCTAACCACGATTTAGACTCAAGTCATCAAACATGAATCAAAACGAGAACCGAAGTGGCTACATTAATGTCAGACAAAATAGACTTGAGAGCAAAGAAAATGGCCACGGACGCAGGCGGACGGTCCGCAGTCCAGAAGAGTGAATTGTCCGAGACGACCTCGCGCCCGGGCGGGCGGGCGCCAAGCAGGTCACGTGACCTCCCGGAAGCACCTGTCGTTTTCCCTCCTTCCACCTCGGGTCAGTTTGCTGACACGGGGAGCCCCCCAAACCCTGAGCGCCCCGGCCTCGTCCTGAGGCTGGAGCTGTGCGGTGATCTCTGACACGGGCCACATGCTGGTGTCACCCTGGGAGTGCGTGTGCAGCCTCCTTTGGTCCCAGACGGGCCCAATGCTGCTTGTGCCCCAAAGTCGCAGACGCCGTGGTAGTAGTGGCTCCTCTCCTTCCTTTGGGAGCCCTGCGGCGTGCGGCCAGGAGTCCTTTCTGGAATTAGACGTCTCGTGGCCTCCCCCGCTCCCTTGTATCCGTTCCTGTTCTCCAGCTCCCCCAGCATGTCCTAGTCACCGTGTGACCTGCGGCTTGGGCTTTATTTTGAGGCTGCCGCTGCGTGCGTGCAGAAGTTCCGATGCTTTCCTTGGGGCCTGGGGCCCCGGTGGGGAGGGGCGTGGCCTGCCGCTGTGGGCGGGCAAGGGGAGTGACCCGTATGTGCGGTGGAGACCGTCCTTCTACTAAGAGCACACGGGCTGCCATCTATCCTCTCCCCCAGCAGTCCTGGCTGTGGGTCGCCATGGAGACCCCTGGGCTTCTCCAGGGCCCTTGACAGGTCAGCCAGCGGGGCACGACGCTCTGTGCCTCTGCTCTGCTTCCTGCTCTCCAACGCCCGGATGGCAGCAAAGCCGCCGCAAGCTGGGCCCTCCCGAACCCCCAGACTGTGGCCAAACTGTGGCCGCAGCCCACCACGCAGTTCTGACAGCGGAGATTCCACGGGCGGTAGTAATCAGGCGCTCTCTCTCTCTCTCCCCCTCTCCCCCTCTCTCTCTCCCTCTCTCTCTCTCCCTCCCCTCTG